>WNWK01001285.1:247500-299570 GCA_009830355.1 Cherax destructor | reverse complement strand
AAAAAAATTAAATTTAAAAAATTTTTAAAATATAAAAAAAATAATTATAATATATAAACCCCAAAAACTGTAAAAAAAGAAGGTTTATCAGTGTCATTATGGAGGTAATACCCCAAAATTAAAAAAAGGGATTTTATTATACATACATATATATAATATATATATATATATAAAATATATATATATATATATATATATATATATATATATATATATATATATATATATATATATATTATGTCATACACAAAGGAGAAGTTTATATCCGTACATACTCATGGAGAGATGTGTATATCACATCTTTTCCCACATCCACAGCTGTAGAGACTCTGGACTCGCTTGCTCCAGCAAGTATACTGTAGTGTTGCACCTGTCTTTCCACCAGACCTGTCACCCCTTCATAAGTTGACTTCGCTTATATACTGGATATACACACAAACACACCGAAAGGTGTATTTCTGCCAGCGTCCATATGCCCAGAGTTTACTCGAATCCCTATTTTAGGGATTAAAGTATTCTTGTCTGGTGGTGGAAAGATTGCGTGGAGCCTTAATGACCCTTGCATGGTCGATAGGCTTTAAACTCCATTAACCGTCTGGTTGAGGGAAAGGAGGATGAAGCAAGGGTAAAGGAGGACGAGGAAAGGAATGAAGATGGAAGTGAAGAAGAAAATAGAAACGGAGAATGGGAAGAATTCCGGAATCAAGGAAGGGACGAGAAGAAACTGAAAGGGATTGGAACGGTAATATATGGAATTCCCTTCACAATCAACAAGTGCATTTGCTCAACATTTGCATGAAAGAAGGGGAGGTACGTAGGGACTGGCAGAGATCGTACATAGTTCCTTTGTATGTGGAGAAAAAGGGAATAAAAGAGAGTTTAACACTGTTACATAAGAACATAACATAAGAAAGGAGGAACACTGCAGCAGGCCTGTTGGCCCATACTAGGCAGGTCCTTCACAATCCATCCCACTAACAGAATAATTGCCCAACCTAATTTTCAATTCTACCCAAGAAATAAGCTTTGAAGATTCTATTAACTCAAGTGCGAGTCCCACTCAAATCCAACCACTCTCACTCATGAATTTATCCAACCTAAATTTGAAACTACCCAAGGTCATAGCTTCAATGACCCTACTAGGCAGACTGTTCCACTCATCAACTACCCTATTTCCAAACCAATATTTTCCTATATCCTTTCTAAATCTAAACTTATCCAATTTGAATCCATTATTGCGGGTTCTCTCTTGGAGAGATATCCTCAAGACCTTATTTATATCCCCTTATTAATACCCATCTTCCACTTATATACCTCGATCATGTCTCCCTCATTCTTCGTCTTACAAGTGAATGTAATTTAAGGGTCTTCAATCTTTCTTCATACGGAAGATTTCTAATGCTATGAATTAACTTTGTCATTCGTCGCTGAATGTTTTCTAACGAATTTATATCCATTCTGTAAAATGGAGACCAGAACTGAGCTGCATAATCTAGGTGAGGCCTTACTAATGATGTATAAAGCTGTAATATAACCGCTGGACTTCTGTTGCTTACACTTCTTGATATAAATCCCAGTAATCTATTTGCTTTATTTCTTACGCTTAGGCATTGCTGACTTGGTTTGAGGTTGCTGCTTACCATAACCCCAGATCCTTTTCGCATTCTGTACGGCTGAGTTCAACATTATTAAGCTGGTAGGTGCTAGGGTTATGAACATTCCCGAGCTTTAGAACTTTGCATTTATCTACATTGAACTGCATCTGCCATTTTTCTGACCAGGAATTGAGTTTGTCTAAATCCTCCTGAAGTTCCGTGACATCTACGTCTGAATCGATTATCCTACCTATCTTCGTGTCATCAGCGAATTTGCTCATATCACTAGTAATTCCCTCGTCAAGGTCATTTATATATATTATAAACAACAACGGGCCCAAAACCGATCCCTGTGGAACGCCACTTTTACAGATCCCCACTCAGATTTAACCCCATTAATGCACACCCTCTGCTTCCTATTGGTGAGCCATGACTCGATCCATGAAAACACTTTTACTCCAATGCCGTGAGCAGCCACTTTCTTTAACAGTCTCTGATGTGGTACTCTATCAAAAGCCTTACTAAAATCCAAATAAACAATATCGAATTCTTTATCATGATCAACTGCCTCAAAAGCCTTACTGAAAAAAGTTAATAAATTAGTTAGGCAGGAACGGCCCCTGGTGAATCCATGTTGAGTATCATTAATCAAATTAAGCCTATCGAGATGGCTTCTTATGTTATCAGCTATAATCGACTCTAATAATTTGCCTACAATTGAAGTTAGACTTATTGGGCGGTAATTTGATGGTAACGACTTGTCCCCTGCTTTAAAAATAGGAATTACATTAGCCATCTTCCACGTATCAGACACTACACCTGTTTGAAGAGATAGGTTAAAAATGTTAGTTAAGGGTTCACAGAGTTCAATTTTGCATTCCTTAAGAACCCTTGAAAAAAGCTCATCAGGGCCTGGCGATTTATTTTGCTTCAAACGGTCTATCTGTTTGATAACCATTTCGCTAGTGACTGTGATACTACATAATTTATCTTCTTCAGGCCCACTAAAATACCTAATTCTTGGGATATTATTAGTGTCTTCCTGAGTGAAAACCGAGGAAAATAATTATTATAAATAGAGCACATTTCATTCTCTTTGTCAGTAAGATACCCATAATTATTTTTAAGGGACCTATCTTATCTCTAACTTTTGTTCTATACACCTGGAAAAAACTTTTGGGTTAGTTTTCGAATCCCTAGCAACTTTAATTTCGTAGTCCCGCTTAGCTTTTCTTATCCCCATTTTAACGTCCCTCTTAATGTCAATATACTGATTCGTAAGATGACCCTCACCTCTTTTAATACGCCTATAAATTCCTTTCTTCTGCCCTAAAAGATATTTGAGCCTATTATTCATCCATTTTGGGTCATTTCTATTCGATCTAATTTCTTTATATGGGATAAATGTTCTTTGGGCAGCATGTATAGTGTTCAGAAAACTGTCATATTGATAGCTCTCTTCATTACCCCAGTCCACAGATGATAAGTGTTCTCTAAGTCCATTGTAATCTGCTAAGCGAAAATCTGGGACCGTTACTGAGTTATTCCTACTATGAAACTTCCATTCAATGCCAAAGGTAATTGATTTGTGGTCGCTTGCGCCGAGTTCCTCTGTAATTTCTAAATTATTAACAAGGGTTTCCTTGTTTGCCAGAACTAAGTCAAGCAGATTATTTCCCCTTGTAGGTTCTGTCACAAACTGCTTCAAAAAACAATCTTGAACTACTTCTAAGAAATCGTTAGATTATAAATTCCCAGTCAAAAAATTCCAATCAATTTGACTAAAGTTGAAGTCACCCAGAATGTGAATGTGGATTATTCTTATAAACTGAAATTTGAATATTCTTACATTGTATATAAACTTAAAAAAATGTGTATTAATGTGTATATAAACTGAGATGCTTCTGAATATACACTCGAGACTTGATTTGATCCCAATTTGAGGGATTATGTATTCTTGGTGTTAGTTAGCCGCTGGTCACGTCATATATGTAACTAACGGTCTATGTTAGATACTGAGTCAGGTCAAATATCTAACAAATAAACCAGGTCAGACATCAGTGAAATAATTTACTCTTTTTTCTCCGTTGATTGTGAATTGTGCTTAAAATTAGAATTGATTTAAAGAATGGCTTATTTTATAGCCATTCAGTGATTACTAATGGTAAGTTACTTTTTATGTTATGTTACGATGCCTCTCTCTCGCTGTCTCTTCTCTCTCTCTCTCTCTCTCTTTCTCTCTCTCTCTCTCTCTCTCTCTCTCTCTCTCTCTCTCTCTCTCTCTCTCTCTCTCTCTCTCTCTCTCTCTCTCTCTCTCTCTCTCTCTCTCTCTCTCTCTCTCTTTCTCTCTCTCTATTTCATTTTTCGTATTACGATTTATCTTTCTTCCTCTTCGTTACGAGACCTCTTTCTTTGCCTACCTTTCTCACTACGACACCTCCTTCTCTGTCTGTCTGTCTGTCTCTCTCTCTCATTACAATACTCCTCTCCTCCCCTCACTACAATATTCCTTTCCTAAAACACTACAGTACCTCTCTCTTCTCTCACTACAATACCCCTCTCCTCCTATCGCTACAATACTCCTCCCCTAGCTGCAATACCCCTCTCCTTCCCTCATTGAAATATCCCTCTCCTCCCCTCACTACAATACCCCTCTCCTCCCCTCACTACAATACCCCTCTCCTCCCCTCACTACAATACCCCTCTTCTCCCCTCACTACAATACCCCTCTCCTCCCCTCACTACAATACCCCTCTCCTCCCTCACTACAATACCCCTTTCCTCCCCTCACTACAATACCCCTCTCCTCCCCTCACTACAATACCCCTCTCCTCCCCTCACTACAATACCCCTCTCCTCCCCTCACTACAATACCCTCTCCTCCCCTCACTACAATACCCTCTCCCCTCACTACAATACCCCTCTTCTCCCCTCACTACAATACCCCTCTCCTCCCCTCACTACAATTCCCCTCTCCTCCCTCACTACAATACCCTCTCCTCCCCTCACTACAATACCCTCTCCTCCCCTCACTACAATACCCTCACACTCCTCACTAGGTGGTGGTCCTGGACCACGCCACCAGCACTAGAAATTGGTCTCGGGTAATATTGTTTCTCTAGTTATTACCATGTCTGCAACAGCTGCCTCGACCTGGCGTCTCCCTGGTAACACTGGTGAATGGGAAAACTGGTAACACTGGTGAATGGGAAAACTGGTAACACTGGTGAATGGGAAAACTGGTAACACTGGTGAATGGGAAAACTGGTAACACTGGTGAATGGGAAAACTGGTAACACTGGTGAATGGGAAAACTGGTAACACTGGTGAATGGGAAAACTGGTAACACTGGTGAATGGGAAAACTGGTAACACTGGTGAATGGGAAAACTGGTAACACTGGTGAATGGGAAAATTGGTAACACTAATAAATTGGAAACACTGGAGAAGGTGAAATCTGATAACAGTGGTAAAGGGAAAAGTGATAACACCAGTAAGTTGGTAAACTGATAGAGTTAACTGGTAACACTGGGAAGGTTAAAACTAACACTAAAAATTGGCATCACTATCGAAGGGAAAATTGGGTAAATTAAATTGGTAATACTTCTATTATTATTCTTACAATTACTACTACTACTACTGGTACTATTTCTAAATCTAAATTTGTCTAAATTGAATCCATTGCTGCGACTCCAGTTTTGGTAAAATCGTTTAGCACGTCATCTATATCGTCCTTGTTTATTCCTGTTTTCTATTTGTACACTTCAGTCATATTCCTGCTAATTCTACTTCCTTCCAGAGAGTGTAGCTTCAGTGCCTTCAGTGTGCCTTCACAGGGAAGGTTTCTGATACATGGGATCACCTTCTTCATTCTTCTCTGTATATTTTCCAGCGTATTTACGTCCAGTTTGTAATTTGGGGGCCACCTAATCTAAATGAGGCCATTCCAAAGATATTAAAAGTTGAACTCTAACCCTTGGACTTCTGTTATTAATACCTCTTGATATGAAGTCAGGAATTTTGTAAGTTTTTTTTTTTGTGAAGACTTGTGCACTGTTGTCTTGGTTTTAAATTACTGGGACTCACTAGTCTTGTTTTAGCATTAAGTTTAACTAAGATCTATATTGTTTGACATATAGGTACCATACTTTATATTTCTTCCCAGGACTAGAACTTTACACTTGTTCACATTGATCTGCATCTACCACTTTTTAGACCATAACATTAACCCGTCAGGGGCTTCCTGTAACACACACACAAACAGCATTTCTGTATAACTCAACAAATCTTTCTCAATATTGAGAGGATGAACACCCGAACTGTGACGTCACCAGAGTAAGCAAAGACTCTTGACGTCACGTGTATAAACAAAGACTTGTGACGTCACAGCACAATCTCTCTCTCTCTCTCTCTCCTCTCACGAACTCTATTATCTCTATACCCCCACGCACCCTATTATCCTTAATTCATCCCTACTTTCCCTCCCCCCCCCCTCTTCCTCTGGTCACTATCCCTATCCTTCTCTACTGCCTTTCCCTTCTGTCCCTCTTCCCATTCGCCATACTAAAAAATAAAAAATCCTTGCAAATCCACCACTGAGCATAACTGAGATCATCCGACTCAGCAGAAACATGAAAAAAATGTGAAGCCTCAGCCACTATGTGACTAAAAACGAGAGTCATGTATTTGACAAAAAAAAAATGCGACTCTATAGGGATTTAAAAAATACTCGAATGCGCCGTAACGTCACGAGTGTAAACAGTCGTGTGGCGTGAGCTGGTCCAAACTAATGTAGACACTGGTTGTTTGTCTGTCAGTCAGCACACAAGTCGAGTCTTCACTTTTATGCTGAGCTCTACCTTTTATTTTTTATTTTTTTTAACCCTAGCTCAGGGCGCCTTGAATTGCTGCCCAGGGCAGGAAGAATGTTGTGTATTGCTGGCCAGGGCAGGAAGAATGTTGTGTATTGCTGCCCAGGGCAGGAAGAATGTTGTGTATTGCTGCCCAGGGCAGGAAGAATGTTGTGTATTGCTGCCCAGGGTAGGAAGAATGTTGTGTATTGCTGCCCAGGCCAGGAAGAATGTTGTGTATTGCTGCCCAGGGCAGGAAGAATGTTGTGTATTGCTGGCCAGGGCAGGAAGAATGTTGTGTATTGCTGCCCAGGCCAGGAAGAATGTTGTGTATTGCTGCCCAGGGTAGGAAGAATGTTGTGTATTGCTGCCCAGGCCAGGAAGAATGTTGTGTATTGCTGCCCAGGCCAGGAAGAATGTTGTGTAGTGCTGCCCAGGCCAGGAAGAATGTTGTGTATTGCTGCCCAGGGCAGGAAGAATGTTGTGTATTGCTGCCCAGGCCAGGAAGAATGTTAGAATGTTTGCTGCCCAGGGCAGGAAGAATGTTGTGTATTGCTGCCCAGGGCAGGAAGAATGTTGTGTATTGCTGCCCAGGCCAGGAAGAATGTTGTGTATTGCTGCCCAGGCCAGGAAGAATGTTTGTATTGCTGCCCAGGAGGAAGAATGTTGTGTATTGCTGCCCAGGCCAGGAAGAATGTTGTGTATTGCTGCCCAGGCCAGGAAGAATGTTGTGTATTGCTGCCCAGGGCAGGAAGAATGTTGTGTATTGCTGCCCAGGGCAGGAAGAATGTTGTGTATTGCTGCCCAGGGTAGGAAGAATGTTGTGTATTGCTGCCCAGGCCAGGAAGAATGTTGTGTATTGCTGCCCAGGGCAGGAAGAATGTTGTGTATTGCTGCCCAGGGTAGGAAGAATGTTGTGTATTGCTGCCCAGGGCAGGAAGAATGTTGTGTATTGCTGCCCAGGGTAGGAAGAATGTTGTGTATTGCTGCCCAGGGCAGGAAGAATGTTGTGTATTGCTGCCCAGGGTAGGAAGAATGTTGTGTATTGCTGCCCAGGGTAAGAAGAATGTTGTGTATTACTGCCCAGGGTAGGAAGAATGTTGTGTATTGCTGCCCAGGCCTGGAAGAATGTTGTGTATTGCTGCCCAGGGTAAGAAGAATGTTGTGTATTGCTGCCCAGGGTAAGAAGAATGTTGTGTATTGCTGCCCAGGGTAAGAAGAATGTTGTGTATTGCTGCCCAGGGTAAGAAGAATGTTGTGTATTGCTGCCCAGGGCAGGAAGAATGTTGTGTATTGCTGCCCAGGGTAGGGAGAAAGTTCTGTATTACTGTCCAGGGCAGAAAGTTCCAGTCGTCCGATAGGACGCCTGTATATATGTGTGTATATATGTATATGTATGTATGTGCGTACGTATGTATATGTTTGTATATATGTATCTATGTATGCATGTATGTACGTACATACATATGTATGTATGTATTATATGTGTGTACGTATGTATGATGGTGAGCGTACACAAGTGCCATGAAACTGATAAGGAAGAGAGTGATAATGAGGAACGGGAAGAATATTGATTATAAGATAAAATATTGAATGAGTCAGAGAGAGAGAGAGAGAGAGAGAGAGATAGAGAGAGAGAGATAGAGGAGGAGAGAGAGAGAGGAGGAGAGAGAGAGAGAGAGAGAGAGAGAGAGAGAGAGAGAGAGAGAGAGAGAGAGAGAGAGAGAGAGAGAGAGAGAGAGAGAGAGAGAGAGAGAGAGACATTATGGTAAGACATTTAAATGAAGAGCCCAAATTGACCTTTTCGGTGACCATCATCAGAATTCATTACTGGAAGATGACATAATGATAAAAAAAACCTAAGAGGAAGCCAAAGCCAATGTAAATACGACAAAACATTACCAAACAGTAGTCAGAAAATAAACTAACCCAGAGATGAGGTAGTATAGACATGACAAGCCAGTACAACTTACGATCCCTGACAAGCCAGTACAACCTACGATCCCTGACAAGCCACTACAACCTACGATCCCTGACAAGCCACTACAACCTACGATCCCTGACAAGCCAGTACAACCTACGATCCCTGACAAGCCACTACAACCTACGATCCCTGACAAGCCACTACAACCTACGATCCCTGACAAGCCAGTACAACCTACGATCCCTGACAAGCCACTACAACCTACGATCATGACAAGCCACTACAACCTACGATCCCTGACAAGCCACTACAACCTACGATCCCTGACAAGCCAGTACAACCTACGATCCCTGACAAGCCACTACAACCTACGATCCCTGACAAGCCACTACAACCTACGATCCCTGACAAGCCAGTACAACCTACGATCCCTGACAAGCCACTACAACCTACGATCCCTGACAAGCCAGTACAACCTACGATCCCTGACAAGCCACTACAACCTACGATCATGAAAGCCACTACAACCTACGATCCCTGACAAGCCACTACAACCTACGATCCCTGACAAGCCACTACAACCTACGATCCCTGACAAGCCACTACAACCTACGATCCCTGACAAGCCACTGGAAAAATAAAACATGAGCAAAACATGTTTTGCTCATGTTTTTATTGTAGTTTTTAAATGACCTGTTATGACATATACATTGTTGTGTTATGTTCCAGAATAGAATCCTAACAATGGTGATTAAATTGTCACCGAAATGTTGATTTATGTGTTTCACCGAAACTCATAAGTAGATATGTACATACATAACCAATATATATATATATATATATATATATATATATATATATATATATATATATATATATATATATATATATATATATATATATATATATATATATATATATATATATATATATATATATATATATATATATATATATATATATATATATATATATATAGTATTTAAAAAAGTAATTATTTGTGTAATTAGTATGATGGAGAAAATTAGGCCTCACACAAGACGTACTTGTGAGATCAATGTGTTGACCTCACTTGGGGTTGAGTGTGGTAAACCTCTTTAACACCCTAACACCCACCCTCACACCCACCCTCACACCCACCCTAACACCCACCCTGCCACCCACCTTACCACCCACCCACTTTGCCACCCCTTCATCTTTGTTTACAAACACTGGGCACGGTTGTGTACCCAATGCTATGCAATATTGGGCCAAGAATTTATGACTTTTGGGGCGGCAGAGGCTGTAATGTGGGAGTTCTTATCTGGCGCGTTTTATCTTAGGCAGTTTATTCCGCACGTTTTATCTTTGAGATGTTTTATTTTGGGCGTTTTGTCTCCGAAATATATTATTTTTAAACTCTTCTTTTCGATGTTTTAGCTTTGCTGTTATAGCGTGGTTGTTATAGCGTGGTTGTTATAGCGTGGTTGTTATAGCGTGGTTGTTATAGCGTGGTTGTTATAGCGTGGTTGTTATAGCGTGGTTGTTATAGCTTGGTTGTTATAGCGTGGTTGTTATAGCGTGGTTGTTATAGCGTGGTTGTTATAGCTGGTTGTTATAGCTGGTTGTTATAGCGTGGTTGTTATAGCGTGGTTGGGTTTTAGCTTGGTTGTTATAGCGTGGTTGTTATAGCGTGGTTGTTATAGCGTGGTTGTTATAGCTGGTTGTTATAGCGTGGTTGTTATAGCGTGGTTGTTATACTTGGTTGTTATAGCGTGGTTGTTATAGCGTGGTTGTTATAGCGTGGTTGTTATAGCGTGGTTGTTATAGTTTGGTTGTTATAGCGTGGTTGTTATAGCTGGTTGTTATAGCTGGTTGTTATAGCGTGGTTGTTATAGCGTGGTTGTTATAGCGTGGTTGGTATAGCTTGGTTGTTATAGCTTGGTTGTTATAACTTGGTTGTTATAGCGTGGTTGTTATAGCGTGGTTGTTATAGCGTGGTTGTTATAGCTTGGTTGTTATAACTTGGTTGTTATAGCGTGGTTGTTATAGCGTGGTTGTTATAGCGTGGTTGTTATAGCGTGGTTGTTATAGTTTGGTTGTTATAGCGTGGTTGTTATAGCTTGGTTGTTATAGCGTGGTTGTTATAGCGTGGTTGTTATAGCGTGGTTGTTATAGCGTGGTTGTTATAGCTTGGTTGTTATAACTTGGTTGTTATAGCGTGGTTGTTATAGCGTGGTTGTTATAGCGTGGTTGTTATAGCGTGGTTGTTATAGCGTGGTTGTTATAGCGTGGTTGGTATAGCTTGGTTGTTATAACTTGGTTGTTATAGCGTGGTTGTTATAGCGTGGTTGTTATAGCGTGGTTGTTATAGCTTGGTTGTTATAGCGTGGTTGTTATAGCGTGGTTGTTATAGCGTGGTTGTTATAGCGTGGTTGTTATAGCGTGGTTGTTATAGTTTGGTTGTTATAGCTTGGTTGTTATAGCGTGGTTGTTATAACTTGGTTGTTATAGCGTGGTTGTTATAGCGTGGTTGTTATAGCGTGGTTGTTATAGCGTGGTTGTTATAGCTTGGTTGTTATAGTTTGGTTGTTATAGTTTGGTTGTTATAGCGTGGTTGTTATAGCTTGGTTGTTATAGCGTGGTTGTTATAGTTTGGTTGTTATAGCGTGGTTGTTATAGCGTGGTTGTTATAGTTTGGTTGTTATAACTTGGTTGTTATAGCGTGGTTGTTATAGCTTGGTTGTTATAGCGTGGTTGTTATAGTTTGGTTGTTATAGCGTGGTTGTTATAGCGTGGTTGTTATAGTTTGGTTGTTATAGCGTGGTTGTTATAGCTTGGTTGTTATAGCGTGGTTGTTATAGTTTGGTTGTTATAGCGTGGTTGTTATAGCGTGGTTGTTATAGTTTGGTTGTTATAACTTGGTTGTTATAGCTTGGTTGTTATAGCTTGGTTGTTATAGCGTGGTTGTTATAGCGTGGTTGTTATAGCGTGGTTGTTATAGCTTGGTTGTTATAGCTTGGTTGTTATAACTTGTTTGTTATAGCATTGTTATAACATGGTTGTTATAACTTTGTTGTTATAGCGTGGTTGTTATAGTTTGGTTGTTATAACTTGGTTGTTATAGTTTGGTTGTTATAACTTGGTTGTTATAACTTGGTTGTTATAACTTGGTTGTTATAACGTGGTTGTTATAACGTGGTTGTTATAACTTGGTTGTTATAGTTTGGTTGTTATAGCTTGGTTGTTATAGCTTGGTTGTTATAACTTGGTTGTTATAACTTGGTTGTTATAACGTGGTTGTTATAGCTTGGTTGTTATAGTTTGGTTGTTATAGCGTGGTTGTTATAGCTTGGTTGTTATAGTTTGGTTGTTATAGCGTGGTTGTTATAGCTTGGTTGTTATAGTTTGGTTGTTATAACATGGTTGTTATAACTTTGTTGTTATAACTTGGTTGTTATAGCGTGGTTGTTATAGCGTGGTTGTTATAGCTTGGTTGTTATAGTTTGGTTGTTATAACTTGGTTGTTATAACTTTGTTGTTATAACTTTGTTGTTATAACTTGGTTGTTATAACATGTTATAACTTGGTTATACAGAAGAGGAACATTTCACTCTGGGGTTTATTTAAGTGTAAGTTAGACATGAAAAGACGTTTCGCCCTCCAGAGTCTTCATCAGTTCAGTGTTTTTCTTTAACACAGTCCGTCTCCCACCCAAGTAAGGTGACCCGACAAAATAATAAAGAAAAACATTTCACCTCTTCAGTCCGTCCACCATTTTCAGTGTTAATAAGATGAGTCGGGATAACAACAATTACCTGTAAACATAATGATTGAAACATCGATGATTCTTTTTCAGTGTTTTATAAAACCTTCTCTCTAACTCTTCTCTCTATCTCTTTCTTCTTCTCTCTACTAAATCTCTCTCTCTCTCTTCTTCTCTCCTCTCTCTCTCTCTCTCCTCACTCTCTCTCTCTCTCTCTCACTCACTCCTCTCTCTCTCTCACTCACTTCTCTCTCTCTCTCCTCACTCTCTCATCTCTCCCCTCTCATCCTCTCTCTCTCTCTCCTCTCACTCCTCTCCTCTCACTCTCTCCTCCTCTCTCTCACTCCCACTCACTCTCTCACTCCTCACTCCTCCTCTCCTCTCATCTCTCACTCTCTCTCTCTCACTCTCACTCTCTCACTCACTCACTCACTCTCTCCTCCTCTCTCACTCACTCTCCTTCTCTCTCTCTCCTCTCACTCTCTCTCACTCACTCTCTCTCACTCTCTCTCTCTCACTCTCTCACTCACTCTCTCACTCTCTCACTCACTCTCTCACTCACTCTCTCACTCTCTCTCCTCCTCACTCTCTCTCTCTCTCTCTCTCTCTCTCTCTCTCTCTCTCTCTCTCTCTCTCTCGTAAGTAGGGAAATAATTAACATACCTTAATGCAGTTTACCTAGGAATTATTTTATGTAAAAATAATCGATCGCTATTTTAATAATCCGATAATCCGCTTCATTCAAATAATGAGACTCAGAACAATAATGACTTGTAAACAACGCGATTATTATCAAAATAGAGCAGTAGATGGCGTTGATAGCATATCACATATCAGTTGATAGACGACTGTGTTGATAACTGAAATTACCAGTAAGGTGGATAACTGAAGTGTAATGAATACTTGTCAGTGCTCAATAGTAACTCTCATGAAGACAAAAACTCAGAAGATTAATTGATCTGTATATTTCGATCCCCTTCTGGGATCGTCTTCAGGAAGGTAGACTCTTGTGGCGAGGGCGAGCATGTGACGTTAAATTTATTCGATGTTCGTCACACAACCACAGTCGCATTGCCCTCTTGACCAGTGAACTGGCAGTTCAGAGTGTAGCAGCTCTAGGGCCCCACTGCTGCGCTTATTGTCCACTTCAAGTCACCATTAAGATGTGTTTCCTTACGCCACCTGTTGTCCATGTTCACCCATCAGTAAAATAGGTACCTGGGTGTTAGTCGATTGGTGTGGATCGCATCCTGGGACAAAATTGAACTAATTTGCCAGAAATGCTCTGCATAACAAGCGGCTTTCTATATCGTAGTATGTCATTGATGTTAGTTAGGACTGTAAACCCTGTACATGCACTTAAGAATTATTATAATTATTATTAATCACGTGGGAGTCGGCTACTTCAGCCAAGGTGACGTTGCTCTTGGCCGCCTGGCTGGGTGGCAGACTTCCACAGACACTGGTCGTGTCCAGTCATGCCTCTGAGTGGCTCTTGGTTATGCTATCAAACACTGATATCTTAAATGATTAACATTGTACGTATTGTAAATATTCTTGTGTTTGTCTTGCTCTTGTTCTGTCTTGTTGTGTTTGTCTTGTCCTTGTTCTGTCCTGTTGTGTTTGTCTTGCTCTTGCTTTGTCCTGCTGAGTTTGTCTTGCCCTTGTTCTGTCCTGTTGTGTTTGTCTTGCCTTTGTTCTGTCCTGCTGAGTTTGTCTTGCTCTTGTTCTGTCCTGCTGTGTTTGTCTTGCCCTTGGTTCTGTCCTGCTGTGTTTGTCTTGCCCTTGTTCTGTCCTGCTGTGTTTGTATTGCCCTTGTTCTGTCCTGCTGTGTTTGTCTTGCCCTTGTTCTGTCCTGCTGTGTTTGTCTTGCCCTTTTTTCTGTCCTGCTGTGTTTGTCTTGCCCTTGTTCTGTCCTGCTGTGTTTGTTTCTGATGACCTCAGTTACCACCTGTGCTGCAGATTTTAGATCTATCTCCTGTCTTGTAACAACTGTGTTTTATGACTGGAATTATCAGAAAGGTAGCTGTGATGATAATTAGAATTATCAGAGAAGGCAGACTGTTGATAACATGAATTATCAAGATGGTAGACTGTTGATAACTGGAATTATCAGAAAGGTAGACTGTGTTGATAACGGGAATGATCAAGAAGGTAGACTAAGATGATAACAAGAATTTTCAAGAAGGTAGACTGTTGATTAGAATGATCAAGAAGGTAGACTGAGTTGATAACAAGAATTATCAAGAAGGTAGACTGTTTATAATAGGAATTATCAAGAAGGTACACAGTTGATAACAAGAATTATAAAGAAGGTAGTCAGTTGATAACAAGAATTATAAAGAAGGTAGACAGTTGATAACAAGAATTATAAAGAAGGTAGACAGTTGATAACAAGAATTATAAAGAAGGTAGACAGTTGATAACAAGAATTATGGAGAAGGTAGACTGTTGATAACAGTAATTATCAAGAAGGTAGATTATTAATAACTCAGGGTTGACTATGTAAATAACAAGAATTATCAGCAATTATAATTATAATCTGCCAGAAATAATTTATTTTACCCCCCAATAAACATTTTTTTAAAATAAATTTCGAAATAAATTGCGTGACAGTAAACAATAACAGTCTCTGCCAAAATTAATGAAATAAAAGAATAACAGGAAGAGTAAAGAATAATTATGTGTTTGAAGGTAAGATTGGTAATGTATTCACTTAAGGTTCAAACAGTGAGGGCTCGAGCCTCCGTCTTCAGAGCCTCATGATGGGTGAATTCTTACTGCGTCGCCCCCACGAGTTTAACACTTCCAAGGGGTTGTATGCTAGACTCTCTGACAAAAGTAAGACTTTCTATCATAGGCAAAACTTTCTCCCATAAGCAAAACTTTCTCCCATAAGCAAGACTTTCTCCTTTAAGTAAGACTTTCTCCCATAAGCAAAACTTTCTCCCATAAGCAAGACTTTCTCCTTTAAGCAAGACTTTCTCCCATAAGCAAGATTTTTTCCCATAAGCAAGTCTTTCTCCCATAAGCAAGACTTTTTCCCATAAGCAAGTCTTTCTCCCATAAGTAAGACTTTCTCCCATAAGCAAGATTTTCTCCCATAAGCAAGTCTTTCTCCCATAAGCAAGTCTTTTTCCTATAAGCAAGATTTTCTCCCATAAGCAAGTCTTTCTCCCATAAGCAAGTCTTTTTCCCATAAGCAAGACTTTCTCCTATAAGCAAGACTTTCTATCATAAGACAGACTTTCTCCCATAAGTCTGAGGACTCCCTCAAGTCTACTGGGAAAATACTCCAATTTACGTAACTCCTAAATCCTTAGAACTCCCACAGGGAACAGGAATTGATGTGTGTGTGTGTGTGTGTGTGTGTGTGTGTGTGTGTGTGTGTATGTGTATGTGTGTGTGTGTGTATATGTGTGTGTGTGTGTGTGTGTGTGTATGTGTGTGTGTGTGTGTGTATGTGTGTGTGTGTGTGTACTCACCTATTTGTGGTTGCAGGGGTCGAGTCATAGCTCCTGGCCCCGCCTCTTCACTGATTGCTACTAGGTCCTCTCTCTCCCTGCTCCATGAGCTTTATCAAACCTAGTCTTAAAACTATGTATGGTTCCTGCCTCCACTATGTCGCTTTCTAAGCTATTCCACTTCCTGACAACTCTATGACTGAAGAAATACTTCCTAACATCCCTTTGACTCATAGGAGTCTTCAACTTCCAATTATGACCCCTTGTTTCTGTGTCCCCTCTCTGGAACATCTTGTCTCTGTCCACCTTATCTATTCCTCGCAGTATTTTATATGTCGTTATCATGTCTCCCTAACCCTCCTGTCCTCTAGTGTCGTCAGGCCGATTTCCCTTAACCTTTCTTCGTAGGACAATCCCCTTAGCTCTGGGACTAGTCTTGTTGCAAACCTTTGCACTTTCTCTAATTTCTTGACGTGCTTGACCAGGTGTGGGTTCCAAACCGGTGCTGCATACTCCAGTATGGGCCTGACGTATATGATATACAGAGTCTTGAATGATTCCTTAGTGAGGTATTGGAACGCTATTCTTAGGTTTGCCAGCCGCCCGTATGCTGCAGCAGTTATCTGATTGATGTGTGCCTCAGGAGATGTGCTCGGTATTATACTCACCCCAAGATCTTTTTCTTTGAGTGAGGCTTGCAGTCTTTGGCCACCTAGACTATACTCTGTCTGCGGTCTTCTTTGCCCTTCCCCGATATTCATGACTTTACATTTGGCAGGGTTAAATTCAAGGAGCCAGTTACTGGACCAGGCTTGCAGCCTGTCCAGGTCTCTTTGTAGTCCTGCCTGATCCTCGACTGATTTTATTCTTCTCATTAACTTCACATCATCTGCAAACAGGGACACTTCTGAGTCTATCCCTTCCGTTATGTCATTCACATATACCAAAAACAGTACAGGTCCTAAGACTGACCCTTGAATGTGTGTGTGTGTATGCGTGTGTGTGTGTGTGTGTGTGTGTGTGTGTGTACGTGTGTGTGTGTGTGTGTGTGTGTGTACGTGTGTGTGGTTACATAGGTCGAGTCTTAGCTCTTGGCCTCACCTTAAAGCTTGCCGCTTGCCAAATTACCTTCATCCTAGTCTATGGGGCCCCTATTGTATCTATTCTTAAAACTATGTATGTCGCCTGCTTCCGCTACTTCTTCATCAACTTCCTTACCACTCTGAGACCGAAGAAATACTTCCTGACATCCCGGTGACTCATTTGTTTATTTACCTTCCCATTGTGCCCCTGAGTACCTGTTTCTCGCCTCTCAAATAGAGTGTACCTGTCTACCCTATCAGTTCATCCGAGTATTTTTTATGTCGTTATCATATCCTACCTGGTTCTTTTGACCTCTCATGACGTTAGCTTCACTTCCACTAGACTCTCTTCTTAGCTCATACTTCTTAGCTCATACTTCTTAGTTCATACTTCTTAGCTCATACTTCTTACCTCATACTTTTTACCTCATATTTCTTAGCTCATACTCCTAATCTCATACTTCTTAGCTCATACTTCTTAGCTAATACTTCTTAGCTCATATTTCTTAGCTCATACTTCTTAGTTCATACTTCTTAGCTCATACTTCTTAGCTCATACTTCTTAGCTCATACTTCTTAGTTCATACTTCTTAGTTCATACTCTTAGCTCATACTTTAGCTCATACTTCTTAGCTCATACTTCTTAGTTCATACTTCTTAGTTCATACTTCTTAGCTCATACTTCTTAGCTCATACTTCTTAGCTCATACTTCTTAGCTCATACTTCTTAGTTCATACTTCTTAGTTCATACTTCTTAGCTCATACTTCTTAGCTCATACTTCTTAGCTCATACTTCTTAGTTCATACTTCTTAGCTCATACTTCTTAGCTCATACTTCTTAGTTCATACTTCTTAGCTCATACTTCTTAGTTCATACTTCTTAGCTCATACTTCTTAGCTCATACTTCTTAGTTCATACTTCTTAGCTCATACTTCTTAGTTCATACTTCTTAGCTCATACTTCTTAGCTCATACTTCTTAGCTCATACTTCTTAGTTCATACTTCTTAGCTCATACTTCTTAGTTCATACTTCTTAGCTCATACTTCTTAGCTCATACTTCTTAGCTCATACTTCATAGTTCATACTTCTTAGCTCATACTTCTTAGCTCATACTTCTTAGCTCATACTTCTTAGCTCATACTTCTTAGCTCATACTTCTTAGCTCATACTTCTTAGCTCATACTTCTTAGCTCATACTTCTTAGCTCATACTTCTTAGCTCATACTTCTTAGCTCATACTTCTTAGTTCATACTTCTTAGCTCATACTTCTTAGCTCATACTTCTTAGTTCATACTTCTTAGCTCATACTTCTTAGCTCATACTTCTTAGTTCATACTTCTTAGCTCATACTTCTTAGTCATACTTCTTAGCTCATACTTCTTAGTTCATACTTCTTAGCTCATACTTCTTAGTTCATACTTCTTAGCTCATACTTCTTAGCTCATACTTCTTAGTTCATACTTCTTAGCTCATACTTCTTAGTTCATACTTCTTAGCCCTGGAACTAGTCTCGTTGCATACTTCTGTACTTGCTCCAGTTTGCTAATACGCTTCTTCAGGTGTGGGCTTCATAAAGGTGCTGCATACTCCAACATGGTCCTGATAG
This sequence comes from Cherax destructor, assembly GCA_009830355.1. NCBI lineage: Eukaryota > Metazoa > Arthropoda > Malacostraca > Decapoda > Parastacidae > Cherax > Cherax destructor. The sequence continues at coordinate 281,301 of WNWK01001285.1, read as the reverse complement.
GCCCGTGAAGGCTACTCTTAGATTTACCAGGCGAACATTGACTGCAGAGGTTAGTTATTCAGTTGACGTGAGTCTCTGGCGATATGCTAGTCGTTATGCCCACCCTTAAGTCTTTCTATTGAGAGAGAGAGGTCTGCAGCCTTTGTCCTCCGAGTCTGTCTTTATTCCATGTCCAGTCTTCTGAACCTTTCCCCAAGTTTCATAACCGTGGTATTCTCTGTCTGTCTGCCTCTCTCTATAATACACACACACACACACACACACATATATATATATATATATATATATTTTTTTTTTTTTTTTTATTGGGGGGATTTTGATGAGCTGGAGAGAGGAGACAGAGGAAAAGCAAGAGATTACATAGTAGAATCGCTTCAGTCTGGAGGTCCCCAGGTGATAATTGCAGTGATGTATAACCCACCACAGAACAGCAGGAGGCCAAGGCAAGAGTATGATGAGAGTAATAGAGCGATGGTTGACACACTGGCTGAAGTGGCCAGAAGGGCTCATGCGAGCAGGGTGAAGCTACTGATAATTGGTGACTTCAACCACAAGGAAATCGATTGGGTCAACTTGGAGCCACATGGGGCCAAGAAACGTGGAGGGCTAAGATGATGGAGGTGGTACTGGAAAACGTCATGTACCAACACGTAAGGGACACTACCAGAGAGAGAGGAGAGGATGAACCAGCGAGACTGGACCTCATATTCACCATGAGTACATCACATATGAAAGACCCCTCGGGCCAGTGATCACGTGGTTTTAAGCTTCGAATACACAGTAGAGTTACAAGTGGAGGGAAGCAGGAAGGGCTGGACGAATGAAGCCAAACTACAAGAAAGGGGACTACGTGGGCATGAAGAACTTCCTGAACGGGGTTCAGTGGGACAGAGAACTGGCAGGAAGTCAGTGAACGAGATGATGGAATGTGTGACAACAATATGCAAGGAAGCTGAGGAGAGGTTTGTACCCAAGGGTAACAGGAATAATGAAAAAGCCAGGATGAGCCCATGGTTCACCCAAAGGTGCAGGGAGGCCAAAACCAAGTGTGCTATTGAATGGAAGTAGTATAGAAGGCAAAGGACCCAGGAGAATAAGGAGAGCAGTCGTAGAACCAGAAATGAATATGCACAGGTAGGAAGGGAGGCCCAAAGACAATACTAGAATGACATAGCAGCAAAAGAAAAATCTGACCAAAAGCTGTTGTACAGCCACATCAGGAGGAAAACAACAGTCAAGGACCAGGAAGGAAGGAGGAGAGATCACAAGAAAGTATGTGAGGAACTCAACATGAGATTCAAAGAAGTGTTCACAGAGGAGACAGAAGGGACCCCAGAAAGACGGAGAGGTGGGGTACACCACCAAGTGCTGGACACAATACATGCAACCGAGGAAGAAGTGAAGAGACTACTGAGTGAGCTAGATACCTCAAAGGCGATGGGGCCGGACAACATCTATCCATATTCAACACATCTATCGAAACAGGGAGATTACCTGATGTATGGAAGACACCAAATGTAGTCCCAATTTTTAAAAAAGGAGACAGACATGAAGCACTAAACTACAGACCAGTGTCACTGACATGTATAGTATGCAAAGTCATGGAGAAGATTATCAGAAGAGTGGTGGATCATCTAGAAAGGAATGAGCTTATCAATGACGGCCAACACGGTTTCAGGTATGGGAAATCCTGTGTCACACACCTACTGGACTTCTATGACAGGGTGACAGCAGTAAGACAAGAGAGAGAGAGAGGGGTAGGTTGATTGCATTTTCTTGGACTGTAAGAAGGCGTTTGATACAGTTCCACACAAGAGATTAGTGCAAAAGCTGGAGGACCAGGCAGTGATAACAGGCAAGGCACTACAATGGATCAGGGAATACCTGTCAGGAAGACAGCAGCGAGTCATGGTACGTGGCGAGGTGTCAGAGTGGGCGCCGGTGACGAGTTGGGTTCCACAGGGGTCAGTCCTAGGGCCGGTGCTGTTTCTGGTATTTGTGAACGACATGACGTAAGGAATAGACTCCGAAGAGTCCCTGTTTGCAGATGATGTGAAGTTGATGAGAAGAATTCAATCGGACGAGGACCAGGCAGAACTACAAAGGGATCTGGACAGGCTGCAAGCCTGGTCCAGCAATTGGCTCCTGGAATTCAACCCCACCAAGTGCAAAGTCATGAAGATTGGGGAAGGGCAAAGAAGACCGCAGACGGCGTACAGTCTAGGGGGCCAGAGACTACAAACCTCAATCAAGGAAAAAGATCTTGGGGTAAGTATAACACCAGGCACATCTCCTGAGGCGCACATCAACCAAATAAGTGCTCCAGCATATGGGCGCCTAGCAAACCTAAGAACAGCATTCCGACATCTTAATAGGGAATCCTTCAGGACCCTGTACACTGTGTACGTTAGGCCCATATTGGAGTATGCAGCACCAGTTTGGAACCCACACCTAGCCAAGCACGTAAAGAAACTAGAGAAAGTGCAAAGGTTTGCAACAAGACTAGTCCCGTAGCTAAGGGGTATGGCCTACGAGGAGAGGTTAAGGGAAATCGACCTGACGACACTGGAGGACAGGAGAAATAGGAGGGACATGATAAAGTCATATAAAATACTGAGAGGAATAGACAAGGTGGACAGAGACAGAATATTCCAGTGATGGGACACATCAACAAGGGGACACAGTTGGAAGTTGAAGACTCAGATGAATCACAGGGATGTTAGGAAGTATTTCTTCAGTCACAGAGTGGTCGGGAAGTGGAACAGTTTGGGAAACGATGTAGTGGAGGCAGGATCCATTCACAGCTTTAAGAAGAGGTATGATAAAGCTCATAGCGCAGGGAGAGTGACCCAGTAGAGGCCAGTGAAGAGGCGGGGCCAGGAGCTATGACTCGACCCCTGCAACCACAACTAGGTGAGTACACACACACACACACACACACACACACACACACACACACACACACACACACACACAATGGTAGATCTTGCTACTTCTACCAACGTTCTGGTCACAATACACAGACATGTATACAAATATGTATACACACCCATCTGAATTTTCTTATCTTTTCTTAGCATTACATATTAGTTTTCGCTTAGTTTCCTTTCATCTCCATGGGGAGGTGGAGCAGAACTCTTCCTCCGTAAGCCATGCGTGTCGTAAGAGGCGACTAAAATGCCGGGAGCAAGGGGCTAGTAACCCCTTCTCCTGTATACATTAATAAATATAAAAGAAGAACATTATAAACTTAGGATGTTAAATTGTGCGTCGATGTATCAGAGATGAGTGATACATCGATGTATCAGAGATGAGTGATACATCGACAAGTGTGAATATTATCAATGAAAAGAAGCGAGAGGTCTCGGCTCTAAACAAAACAAATCACAAGGGGGTAAAAAATTCGGTGTGGAGCAATAAATAGGATTACGTGTTGAATTATAAGTTATGGAAGGAAAACAGGGAATGCAAATATTTTAATTCAAGAATTAAGTGACTTTAAATAAGGGTGGGATGCTAAAAGTGTGATCTACCAGTTAAATATCACCTCAGTAGGTAAATCTGTCCTTTAATAGATGTGATTTTAACATGTTAATATCGTTCCATATATATGTGCATGATGGATATTCTGCCGTCTGTTATTGGTCGCCAAGATAATGACCTCACAACACAGGGCTCCGGTGATTGGATGGTGATGCGTGACGTCACAGCAGAGGGGAATCGATGATTGGATTGCTGTGTGTGTGACGTCATGGCACCATGGCACTCAACAGATGTCACGCCAATCATCAACTAACGACACCTTCCATCCATCCCATCCATCCACCCTTACTAAAAGCCCAGGAGTAAAAAAAAACGTAAGATATTAAACCAAATCGACATAAAACTGCGAATTTAACGGGACCAAAGACAACATAAGGAGGAGAAAGCAGACTGTACGTATGGGGTGCATCGTGTGGATGGCAGCGGGGTTTAGAGGGTGTGTGTGTGTGTGTGTTTGTGTGTGTGTTTGTGTGTGTGTGTGTGTGTGTGAGTGTGTGAGGCGAGAGCAGCCGGCTGCACCCCACAAGACAGGGGGTCACTCGCTGTACAGACACCACACACTGTACACACATACACAGCGGCTCCTTCTTCTCCTCTTCCTCGGCTCAGACAAGTGTCTCTGGCACCATGGGTAGCAAAGTGCTGGTGATGGTGGTGGCACTCTGCCTCTTGCTCAGTGTGGTCCTGGCACAACCTCTCCTGGAAGAAGGTGAGTGTGTGTGGGGAAGGAATACTTCCTGCTGTGGTGGGGAAGTATACCTTCTGGTGTGCTGGGGAAGATGCATAGGTATCCCTCCTCATAGGGTGGGGAAAGTAGGGACATGTACCTCCTATTGGGGAAGGTGGGGAAACAACCCTCCTGGTTCGTGGTGGGGAAGATGGGGAAATATTTCAGATGGTGTGGTGGGGAATTTCCTCTGCAGGTGTTGACAGGTGTGTTTGACAGATGTTGGAACAGGCAACTGCAGTAATTTTCTTTCAACAGCTGTTAAAGTTGTTGTTAACAGCTGTTTAAAGCGCTATTAACAGCTGTTGAAGTTGTTAACAGCTATTAAAGTTATTAACAGATGCTCAAGGTGTTGTTAGCAGCTGCTAAAGATGTTAACAGCTGTTAAAGTTGTTTACAGCTGTTAAAGGTGTTAACAGCTGTTAAAAATGTTAACAGCTGTTAAAGGTGTTGTTAACATCTGCTTAAGATGTTAACAGCTGTTCGAGGTGTTGTTAACATCTGTTAAAGGTGCTGTTAACAGCTGTTAAAGATCTTAACAGCTGTTCAAGGTGTTGTAAACATTTGTTAAAGGTGTTAACATATGTGAAAGGTGTTGTGAATAGCTGTTAAAAGTGCTGTTGAAAGCTGCTCAAGGTTCTGTTAACAGCTGTTGAAGATGCTGTTAACAGCTGTTCAAGATGTTAACAGATGTTCAAGATCTTAACAGCAATTAAAGTGATGTTAACAGCTATTCGAGATTTTGTTAAAAGCTGTTGAAGGTGTTAGCTGTTAAAGGTGTTAGCAACTGTTAAAGGTGTTAACAGCTGTTAAAAGTGTTAGCAGCTGTTAAAGATGTTAAATGAATTTTAACAGCTGTTCTAAGTGTTGTTAACAGCTGTTCTAAGTGTTGTTAACAGCTGTTCTAAGTGTTGTTAACAGCTGTAAAAAGTATTGTTAAAAGCAGTTAATTGTGCAGTTGGCAGCTGCTAGAGGCGATGTTGACAGATGTTAATTCTGGAGTTAACAGCTGTTAAAGACGATGTTGACAGCTCTTAAGAGCAGAGGTATTTGCTGTTAAAAGTGTCCAGTTAACAGCTGTTAAAAGTGGAGTTAACAGCTATTAAAAGAGGAGTTAGGAGCTGTTAATAGTGGAGTTAGCAAATATTAAAAGTGGAGTTAACAACTATTATAAAAGTGAAGTTAACAGCTTTAATGTAGAGTTAACAGATACTGAAACTGGAGCTAACGGCTGTTAAACATGGCATTTACAGTTGTTGTTATAAGAGTGTTGGTGAAGATGCTGAGTGTGTTGGTGAAGATGCTAGGTGTGTTGGTAAAGATGCTAGGTGTGTTGGTGAAGATGTTAGGTGTGTTGGTGAAGATGTTAGGTGTGTTGGTGAAGATATTAGGTGTGTTGGTGAAGATATATATATATATATATATATATATATATATATATATATATATATATATATATATATATATATATATATATATATATATATATATATATATATATATATATATATATCAATAACAAACTGCTCTCTCTCCTGTCCACTTGGTCATCCTTTGAGAAACTCGAAAATAACTGCAATATATTTCACCACCCATTATAATAGTGACCATGTCTTCCGCAACCCGCAGTAAATACAATTTTTTTTCCAAGTTGATTTCGTAAGGTTAAACATTCACGAACCATACATCAACAAGCCAAATTTTCACATCAGTCCACTGAAAAGACATTCCCCCGACTCATCTTGATGCCAGCTGCTGGCTCCCATTAATGGTGAAGTTAATAAATCCATTAATGGTGTGTTAATAGGTCCATTAATAGTGTGTTAATAGATCTATTAATGGTGTAGTTAATAGGTTCATTAATGGTGTGTTAACAGGTCCATTAATTGTGTATTATTAAGTCCATTAATGATGTGTTATTAAGCCTATTAATGGTGTATTTTTAGGCAGATAAGTGGTGTATTTATCAGGTCATACCCACTCTTATAACTGTGTATGCACTCTTTTTGCAGCAGTTATTGCTTACCTTAATAAGATTCATTTTTGTCTTTGGTTAAGATTTATATTCTTTTGTCTCTCTCTCTCTCTCTCTCTCTCTCTCTTTCTCTCTCTCTCTCTCTCTCTCTCTCTCTCTCTCTCTCTCTCTGTTCTTTCTCTCTTTCCTTTATCCTTGTCTCCGTCTCTCTTATCAAATTTTCAAATTATCTTGTTCGTTGTCATTGTCGTCCTTTTGTTCTTCTGGTCTCTAGTGTTCTAATGTTTGTTCTTCTGGTCTCCAGTGTTCTAATGTTTGTTCCTCTGGTCTCCAGTGTTTTAATGTTTGTTCTTCTCATTTTCAGTGTTCTAATGTTTGTTCCTCTCGTCTCCAGTGATCTAGTGTTTGTTCGTACCTCCAGTGTTTTAATGTTTGTTATTTTTTACCTCCAGTGCTCTAGTGTTTGTTCTTCTGGTCTCCAGTGTTCCAATATTTGTTCTTCTCGTCTTCAGTGTTATAATGTTTGTTAATCTCGTTTTCCTCTGATGATCAGTCATATCTCCGGGCTATTGAAGGTCGGACCATCAATGCTGGAGGGCTCTTTATCCAAGGAAATGAAGTTGTATTTCCACTGTTCAGGTCGAACCTGATTGCCTCCTATTTCCAAGGTTATGCATGAGCCATACGGGCTTAGTGCCTCCCAGTTATAATAATAATAATAATAATAATAATAATAATAATAATAATAATAATAATAATAATAATAATCTTCATGGGGAAGTGGAAAAGAATTCTTCCTCCGTAAGCCATGCATGTCGTAAGAGGCGACTGAAATGCCGGGAGCAAGGTGCTAGTAACTCATTCTCTTGTATAAATTACTAACTTTAAAAAGGAAAACTTTCGTTTTTTCTTTTTGGGTCACCCTGCCTTGGTGGTCACCCTGCCTTGGTGGTCACCCTGCCTTGGTGGTCACCCTGCCTTGGTGGTCACCCTGCCTTGGTGGTTACCCTGCCTTGGTGGTCACCCTGCCTTGGTGGTCACCCTACCTTGGTGGTCACCCTGCCTTGGTGGTCACCCTGCCTTAGTGGGATACGACCGGTGTGTTAAAAATTAATAATAGGTAGTCTTAGCTTAGGGACGGGGACTAGTGTCGGAGGTGATTTCTGAACTTTCTCCAGCTTTCCTCAGTGTGGGCTTTATGCCGGTGCTTCGTACTCTATAATGAATATGACATACATTGTGTATAGAGTCCTCAAGGGCCTCTGTTGAGGCTCTTTTTGTTTTGCTAGGTGCGTGTTCACTGCCATTGTTATTCTTCGTGTTGGTAGTTTATAGGGCTAATGACAGTTTACACCGTGTGGAGCTGTTACGGTTGAGGTGCACCACCGCAGGTGTGCTTAGGTAAACAAACCACGGAACGGATGAGGTTTGAACCCATGGCGAGTGAGTCCTAAAACTCCAGTGTGCTTAAATGTTTTACTTATACCATGGGTCCATTTTGTTGTGGTTCGTAGATTTGACCCCTTATTTAATATTCCGTATCTTGTCTTCTCTCCTTGATTTTTCACACTTGTGTGCTTGCTGGGGGTGAACTTCAACAACCACTCGTCTGACCGTTGCTGCAGTCTTCCCAGGTAGCTTTTTTTCTGACATCTACGGTACTTATACCGTAGATGTTCTAATCCTCTGTAGAATTAAGTCATCTGCAAACATGGATACCAAGGATCTACAGGCACGTAGTTTACGTATATCAGGAACAGTAATGGTAACAGTAAGGAGCCTTGTGGAGCACCACTCGTGTAGCACACGTTTATTCCGGACATCTCTTCTCAAACCATTATGTCCTGTCTCATTCTTCTGATATACCGTCATCCACCACATTACATTTCTCGTTATTTCTGAATTGTGTTCTAAATTTTTTGAACTTATCAATCGAGAAGAACAGTCTACAATGCCTTTTTTTTACAGAAAATAAACATGCAATCTGTTCATCAATCTATCCATCTTTCTAATTCCTGCTTAGTCATTGTTACCCCGTCGTGCAACTCCAGGAGATTTACATCACAGGGTTTTCTTTGAGACACTTGTCCAACATATGGGGATCTTTATTACGGTGATGTTTCGTCAGCCGGTAATAGAGATTCCCAAATGTTCCACAAGTGTCTTATTCTTCAACTTGTTGGTTTTCTAAATCATTTACATCACAGGATTTACTTTCCCCCCCTAAATCCTTGCTGGTGTTTCTCAGGTCTTTATTTATAAGTCTTCCCCATTACCTTACGTAATATGAACGTTATGAACACAGTCCGTTGTTCAGTTCTACCTCTCTCTCTGTCCCTTTTATTGAACACTGGAATATCTCATATTTTCCAGCTTTCTGAAATGTGGTATCTCCAACGGCTTGTTGATTTTCGACTGAGGTTCAGAGAGTACTTCTCGGACCACTGTCAGAACCCAGGAAAACACATAGGTTCAGTTCACCTAGCACCGTCACTGTAAAGTACTTCCACCACTTAAGTTCCTTAAAGAATTGCATATCAATTTTTCCTTGAATGTCAACAATCTGGTAAACCAGAGGTACGTAATTTGATTTCGAAGCGAGGAGGGGAGCGAGAGAGAGGAGGTGGGATGAGGGCGGATGATAGCGCCAACGGCGAGGTGTAAGGCGGGGGGAAGCTGGTGTCAGTTAGTTAACCTAATATTGTTCTCACGCACCTCATACCATCAGCAGCCAAGGAGAGTCGTAGGTAAGGTCAGTAGTGCGGTAGACAGGGAGTGAGCAAGGTGTGGCGAGTTATGGTGAGTGGGGAAAATGTAATGAAAGAGTAGGGAAGGTGTGTACGAGCCTCTAGAGGTGTGGGAGATTCAGCTCTCAGACCAGCCTCCCACCTGCTGCTTCCATCTTACTTACCTCCATCTCTCCCACTGTTAGTGCTGTTTCTACCTTACCTACCTCCATCTCTCCCACTGTTAGTGCTGTTTCTACCTTACCTACCTCCATCTCTTCTACTGTTAGTGCTGTTTCTGCCTTACCTACCTCCATCTCTCCCACTGTTAGTGCTGTTTCTGCCTTACCTACCTCCATCTCTCCCACTGTTAGTGCTGTTTCTGCCTTACCTACCTCCATATCTTCTACGGTTAGTGCTGTTTCTAAATGACCTACCTCCATCTCTCCCACTGCCAGTGCTGCTTCTGCTGCAGCTCCTACTTTCCTTACCTACGTCCCTTACTTACCTCCCTTCCTCCCTTCTCCTGCTACTGCTTCTCCACCATAGCCTTCTCCCCCTCCCTCACAACACTATTCATTTCTTCCCCCCTGTGTGTGAGACAAATCATCCTTAAAGATAATTTTAAGAAATGATAACTCCAGCTTTCTGCTGGAGGGAAAGCTGTTAATCCATCACAGCCGCTGAAACCTTCGTGGAGAGTCGAACTGAAACCTCCCAGCTCAGGCCATCCACTACGACAGGTCATAACAGGGACGACCTACACCTCCTCTCGGTGTATATATACTCCTGAACGCTATTTTCAATAGTGTTTCGTTCATCCTGTCCTCAAATTAAGTCGCTAAAATTGTACCATATGGGTTTGCTAGAGAATATTGTAGAATGGAAATATAAATATAATTTGTCAGAGCCCATCCTCCCTCTCCCACGTAAGACAAAATACATTTGTACTCAAGTATTGACGCAATACTTGAGTACAAATCTTAAACACACAAATATTTATTTCGAAAAATAAATTGGCGTATATTGCAATTGTTGTCACCTTTGTTTGGTTGACCGATGACACGTCTGCAACTATGTTGCTGAAAAACAAGGTCGTATACCATTGGTAATAGACATGACATCAAGTAATAGACATCAAGTAATAGACATCAAGTAATAGACATCAAGTAATAGACATCAAGTAATAGACATCAATATAGACATCAATAAGACATCAAGTAATAGACATCAAGTAATAGACATCAAGTAATAGACATCAAGTAATAGACATCAAGTAACATAGACATCAAGTAATAGACATCAAGTAATAGACATCAAGTAATAGACATCAAGTAATAGACATCAAGTAATAGACATCAAGTAATAGACATCAAGTAATAGACATCAAGTAATAGACATCAAGTAATAGACATCAAGTAATAGACATCAAGTAATAGACATCAGAATAGACATCAAATAATAGACATCAGTAATTGACATCAGGTTTGCTGGGGTCCTCGGTAAGACTTTGCTGAGTCTTAGCCAAAGCTCTCTCTCTCTCTCTCTCTCTCTCTCTCTCTCTCTCTCTCTCTCTCTCTCTCTCTCTCTCCCAGGCACTGAAATCAGTACTCACTGGGAGTCCAGCCAGATGTATGGGTGACGTGGGTTCTCTGAAGGAGAGACTCATTCTCTCCGTTTCCCTTTCCTCTCTCAGGGTCACGAAGGTCAAGCGTCACAAAGGTCATACCGTGGACAAACAGCGCAGTGACTGTGTCAGTTACTTCCGTTTTTTATGGAGCTTTTCCTTAATGAACGACACACACAATGTGTGTGTGTGTGTGTGTGTGTGTGTGTGTGTGTGTGTGTGTGTGTGTGTGTGTGTGTGTTGTGTGTGTGTGTGTGTGTGTGTGTGTGTATGTGTGTGTGTGTACTCACCTAGTTGTGGTTGCAGTGGTCGAGTCATAGCTCCTGGCCCCGCCTCTTCACTGGCCGCTACTGGGTCACTCTCCCTGCGCCATGAGCTTTATCATACCTCTTCTTAAAGCTATGTATGGAACCTGCCTCCACTACATCGCTTCCCAAACTATTCCACTTCCCGACCACTCTGTGACTGAAGAAATACTTCCTAACATCCCTGTGATTCATCTGAGTCTTCAACTTCCAACTGTGTCCCCTTGTTGCTGTGTTCCAACTCTGGAACATTCTGTCTCTGTCAACCTTGTCAATTCCTCTCAGTATCTTATATGTCGTTATCATGTCTTCCCTATCTCTCCTGTCCTCCAGTGTCGTCAGGTCGATTTCCCTTAACCTCTCCTTGTAGGACATACCCATTAGCTCCGGAACTAGTCTTGTTGCAAACCTTTGCATTTTCTCTAGCTTCTTTACGTGCTTGGCTAAATGTGGGTTCCAAACTGGTGCTGCATACTCCAGTATGGGCCTAACGTACACAGTGTACAGTGTCCTGAACGATTTTTTATTAAGATGTCGGAATGCTGTTCTTAGGTTAGCTAGGCGCCCGTATGCTGCAGCAGTTATTTGATTGATGTGCGCCTCAGGAGATGTGCCTGGTGTTATACTCACCCCAAGATCTTTTTCCTTGATTGAGGTTTGTAGTCTCTGGCCCCCAAGACTGTACTCCGTCTGCGGTCTTCTTTGCCCTTCCCCAATCTTCATGACTTTGCACTTGGTGGGGTTGAATTCCAGGAGCCAATTGCTGGACCAGGCTTGCAGCCTGTCCAGATCCCTTTGTACTTCTGCCTGGTCCTCGTCCGATTGAATTCTTCTCATCATCTTCACATCATCTGCAAACAGAGACACTTCGGAGTCTATTCCTTCCGTCATGTCGTTCACAAATACCAGAAACAGCACCGGTCCCAGGACTGACCCCTGTGCAACCCCACTCTTCACCGGCGCCCACTCTGACACCTTGCCACGTACCATGACTCGCTGCTGTCTTCCTGACAGGTATTCCCTGATCCACTGTAGTGCCTTCCCTGTTATCCCTGCCTGGTCCTCCAGCTTCTGCACTAATCTCTTGTGTGGAACTGTGTCAAACGCCTTCTTACAGTCTAAGAATATGCAATCTACCCACGCCTCTCTCTCTTGTCTTACTGCTGTCACCCTGTCGTAGACCTCCAGTAGGTTTGTGACACAGAATTTCCCCTCCCTGAAACCGTGTTGGCCGTCGTTTATAATCTCATTCCTTTCTAGGTGCTCCACCACTCTTCTCCTGATAATCTTCTCCATGACCTTGCATACTATACATGTCAGTGACACTGGTCTGTAGTTTAGTGCTACGTTCCTGTGTGTGTACTCACCTATTTGTGGTTGCAGGGGTCGAGTCATAGCTCCTGGCCCCGCCTCTCCACTGATTGCTACTAGGTCATCTCTCTCCCTGCTCCATGTGTGTGTGTGTGTGTTCTGTGGGTCATGTCAGTCCTCCCAGCCTCGCAGGTTATGTCAGTCCTCCTAGCCTCGCGGGTCATGTCATTCCTCCTAGCCTCGCGGATCTTGTTAGTCCTCCTAGCCTCGCGGGTCATGTCAGTCCTCCTATCCTCGCGGGTCATGTCATTCCTCCTAGCCTCGTGGGTCATATCAGTCCTCCTAGACTCGCGGGTCATGTCATTCCTCCTAGCCTCGCGGGTCATGTCAGTTCTCCTAGCCTTGCGGTTCATGTTAGTCCTCCTAGCCTCGCGGGTCATGTCAGTCCTCCTAACCTCGCGGGTCATGTCAGTCCTTCCAGCCTCGCGGGTCATGTCAGTCCTCCTAGCTTCGCTGGTCATGTCAGTCCTCCTAGCCTCGCGGGTCATGTCAGTCCTCCTAGACTCGCGGGTCATGTCAGTCCTTTTAGCCTCGCGGGTCATGTCAGTCCTCATAGCCTCGCGGGTCATGTCAGTCCTCCTAGCCTCGCGGGTCATGTCAGTCCTTCCAGCCTCGCGGGTCATGTCAGTCCTCCTAGCCTCGCGGGTCATGTCAGTCCTCCTAGCCTCGCGGGTCATGTCAGTCCTTCCAGCCTCGCGGGTCATGTCAGTCCTCCTAGCCTCGCGGGTCATGTCAGTCCTCCTAGTCTCGCGGGTCATGTCAGTCCTCCTAGCCTCGCGGGTCATGTCAGTCCTCCTAGCTTCGCGGGTCATGTCAGTCCTTCCAGCCTCGCGGGTCATGTCAGTCCTCCTGTTACAACTATGAATGGAGACTGACTCAGCTACTTCTTCGTCCAAGTTATTCCACTTTCTCAGGCTGAAAAAATATTTCCTGACTCATTCGTGTCCTTGTGTATGTGCTCTCGAAAACTCTATCTAGCTTATGAAGTCCTCTGAGTATCTTGTATATTGTTATTGTGTCTCTCCTGGTTCTTATGCCCTCTAATATTATGTTTTATTCCTTTAGTTTCTTTTTATTGCTCCTTTCCCTTAGCTCTGGGACTAGTCTCGCTGCATTTCTTTACGTTTTCTTTAATTTCTTAATCTGCTTTAACAGGTGATGGTTCCATACTGGTGCTGTGTACTCTAAGAGGAGGCTGACATATGTCGTATATAGATCCTTTGACTATTGAAATTAATGAAGGTACCCTCATATTTGCCAAGTAAGCATTCTGGAGATATGCTCGGCACAATGCTCACCCCTAGGTCTTTCTCCTTAAATCAGATCTGCAGTCTCTGTCCCCCTAGTATTTACTCATTTTCTGTTCTTCCCCCTTCCCTAATTTTCATAGCCTTGCATTAACTGGGGTTCAATTCCAGTAGCCACTTTGTTTATTGCTGCAGTTTGTCCAGGTTTATTTGTAGTCTTTCCTCGTCCTCAACAGTTTTTATTCTCATTAATATTGCATCATCTTCAAACAGGGATACATATGAGTTAGCTGGTATGTCATTACATATACAAGAAAGAATCTCAATGCTGTTCCTTGTGGCACTCAGCTTAAAGTATTATCTACCCATTCTGACACCTCTTCTAGGTCAACTAGTCTTCGTCTCCTTCCCATATGGTTCTATTTGATCCACTCTTGCTCATTCCTTGTTACTCCTGCCTGCTCCTCAAGTTTTTGTACCAGTATCTCCTGATTCACGCTGTCATGTATTCTCTTACAGTTCAAGAATGTTCAGTCCACTCATCCCTATCTTGCCTCTCTTATGTATTTTGAAACCTGGAGGTGAATTGTTTCAAGGCATTGTACTGGGTTCATAAAAAGTACAGCATTTGTTTTATAAGTGTGAAGTTGCTTGCAACTGTTGCCTGTAGTCGATGTACAGTGGTTTAACAGGCAGTTTTGTGGAACAGGATTTGTCATCTCGAAAATCGTGTGTATGTATCTCTCTCTCTCTCTCTCTCTCTCTCTCTCTCTCTCTCTCTCTATCTATCTATCTATTTATCTATAGATCTATCTATCTATCTATCTCTCTCTCTTTCCCAACTTTCAAGTTACGTAAGACGTCAGTACAGTGTAAACCTAACACCAGATATCACGTTCCAGCAATTACTTGCTGCTGGACAGGAGGTTGACTTCTGGAAATGGCTCGACAAAATTAGCAGTATTTTGATGCATTTAACTATTAATGCTGGAATTATGTTAAATTGGTATAAAATGAGATGTAATTTGGAGGCAATGTTATGGTTCTAAGGAAATGTGTTTGCTGTTGTCATGTTAAATTACCTATTTGAAGTTGCCTAATTTTAATGACTTATTTGTAGCTACTGAAGTACATTTATGTTCGTGGTTTTCCGTCTTCAAAAAACTTTCTATTACCTATTTTTTCTTTATAAATTTTGCAATTTTGTAACACTTACTGTATCTTTTTTTTCCAATTATTCTGTTGGTCAATCATTGTTGGTCAATAATATTCTATTATCTCATCGGCTCCAATTTTTATTTTTTTCCTCACTCTGCAATTATGGTCTCTTGTTTGTTCTTGTTCTTGGTACTAAGAAATCGTCTTGACTCTTTCCTGACTTTTTATGACGTTGTATGTTGTTATCGTGTCTCCTCTCTGCCCCCTGTTAGACAATGTGGGGACCCCCAGTGCTTTCAGGTTTGGCTCATAACTCTTATATTTTTTAAAGTCTAGTAGCCAAGTCGTAGCTCTTATTTGGACTTTTACCAACTCACCTATGTGTTTGGGCCTTTACTAAGTCACCTGTGTTTGGACCTTTGCTAACAGATCTGTGTTTGGATATTTTCTAACTTATCCAAGTGATTTTCAGATGTGGCCAAACACAGTGGCTGCGTGCTTGTGTTTGTTTGCTTGTGTTTGTTTGTGTGTGTGTGTGTGTGTACTCACCTAGTTGTGGTTGCAGGGGTCGAGTCATAGCTCCTGGCCCCGACTCTTTGTGTGTGTGTGTGTGTCATGTGTTTGTGTGTGTGTTTGTGTGTGTGTGTGCGTGGTGTTCGTGAGTGGGGTTGGAAAAAATGGATTTGCTGGGGTTCTCTTCCCATAGTCTCAGCTCCTGGGGTCCTTCCCAGGACCTGGCTGAGGCCTAACCCAAAATCTGTCTTGCCTGGTCTGGTCCAGTGTTCTGCAGGCGTAGTGACCAGTCAGGTGTATGGCTGGAGTGGGTGCTTAGAGGTGAGATTTATGTTCGTCTCCCCTCGTCTCTCTCACTATCTCTCTTTTCCAATCCCTTCTTCTCTTTCTTTCACGTTCTCTCGGAGTTTGTCATTCCTCTCCCATTCTTACTCCTCCTTCCAGCTTACGTTGTTTCAGTATTCACAAGTGGAAACACATATTCATATATGTTTTCTTCCATGTTTGAAGGAAACAAGAAGGGTAATAGAAGGATGGAAGAAATAAAAGAAGGAAGGAATGAAGGTAGGAAGGAGAGAATGGAAGGGAGGAAAGAAGAGGCAAAGATAAAATAGGGTGATATTCTCAGTGATATATTAAATACTATGCTTACATCCAAGTAATCCATTCACAAGTACAATGTCTGACAAGCTCTTCTCATACCTCCCCAAATCTTGCACTCTGTCCTCTCCTGCTGCTAATTCGCTGTTTCTGTCATTCTGTCCCGCTGCTTCCGCTGCTTCTGTGCTTCCTGCTGCCTTCTTGTCTTCTGCTGCCTTCTCCTGTTGTCTTCCTGCTGCCTTCTTGTCTTCCTGCTGCCTTCCTGTTGTCTTCCTGCTGCCTTCTTGTCTTCCTGCTGCCTTCCTGTTGTCTTCCTGCTGCCTTCTTGTCTTCCTGCTGCCTTCCTGTTGTCTTCCTGCTGCCTTCCCTGCTCCTTCCCTGCTGCCTTCTTGCTGTATTCTTGCTGTCTTCCTGTTGTCTTCCTGCTGCCTTCCAGCTGCCTTCCTGTTGTCTTCCTGCTGCCTTCTTGTTGTCTTCCTGCTGTCTTCCTGCTGCCTTCTTGTTGTCTTCCTGCTGTCTTCCTGCTGCCTTCTTGTTGTCTTCCTGCTGTCTTCCTGCTGCCTTCTTGTTGTCTTCCTGCTGTCTTCCTACTGCCTAGTAGGGTTTGAGTTCACCTCAGTTGAACATCATCCACACATACTGACACATCATACGTAAACACAGATATATCTTTTTCTGTTATTTGTTCAAACTCACCCGAGAACAGGATAACATTATTCTCATCACTTTATCATCCGTGAACAGGATAAAACTAAGAGTTGCGGATAACAAGGGGATAATGAGAGCCTTATCGTTCGTTGTAATTATTGTTTAGTAATTTATTAATAAATAATCAATATTTCTCAACACTGGAGCCTTTTTATTGCATATCTTTGACCTTTTTTATATATTTTATTTTATTTTAGCCGTCTTTCGATGATAGTGAAGGGCTCTTGATCCAAAGAGCAGATCTCTCTTTCTCAGGTCAAGGCTGATTACCTCGTATGATCTTGGCACTTTAAGACACATACGAGTTTAGCGCTCCCCTATGAATGCCGTTATAATAATAATAATAATAATAATATTATTATTATTATTATTATTATTATTATTAATTACATAAACAGTTTTATATATATATATATATATATATATATATATATATATATATATATATATATATATATATATATGTATATTATATATATATATATATATATATATATATATATATATATATATATATATATATATATATATATATATATATATATATATATATATATATATATATATATATATATATATATGTATTATATATATATATATATATATATATATATATATATATATATATATATATATATATATATATATATATATATGTATTATATATATATATATATATATATATATATATATATATATATATATATATATATATATATATATATATATATATATATATATATATATATATATATTACATAACAACCACTATGAAAAATAGCGAAATTCCAAAGCGGTTTCGTGATCTCCTCACATATCAACGGACACTATACAAGACTACACCTCACAATCACGTCACACAAAGCTCACTCACAATCACGTCACACACAAGACTACACCTCACAATCACGTCACCACAACAAGACTACACCTCACAATCACGTCACCACAACAAGACTACACCTCACAATCACGTCACCACAACAAGACTACACCTCACAGTCTCGTGACAACACCCGACTCTGTGAAACACACCTGATACTCTACCCAAGCATTAAGATTTTTTACTTGTCTAATGTATCATTAAATTCTTCCCAAATTTTATTTATTATAAAAGAATCCAATTTATATAAACCAAAAGAAATATTCATATTATTTTCAAAACGGCTTTTTATGAAACATGATTCTATTATATTCCTCTCAACCATGGACTTGCTTGATACAACTTTCTCAGCATTTTGAAAATCAATTGGATGGTTAAAATCTCTCACAAGAATGTGCTCACCTAATTGCTCACCTAATTGTGGTTGCAGGGGTCGAGACTCAGCTCCTGGCCCCGCCTGTGTTAGTGTATGTGTGTGTGTATGTGTGTATGTATGTTAGTTACCATTTTGTCCTAGGCACATGTCGATTAGATACTAGGCCTGTTGTATGTATGTCTGTGTGTGTGTGTGTGTGTGTGTGTAACGAAACACTTCGAAATGTTTCGGCCCCGCCGGGAATTGAACCCGGGCCCTCCGTGCGTGAAGCAAGAGCGCTAGCCACCATGCCATCGGGGCGTGTGTGTGTTTATGTGTGTGTGTGTGTGTATGTGTGTGTGTGTGTATGTGTGTGTGTGTGTGTGTGTGTGTGTGTGTATGTGTGTGTATATGTGAGGGTTTGCAAATTCTCTAACTTAACATTGTTTGCATGTGTGATGTAGATGGAATTTATGTTTTAGTAACAGTTGGTGCAGGCAGTGATGTGACAGGGCAGGGATGTGACAGTCAGGGTGGGTTCAGTGATGTCACAGATTTTGCAGTATAACTTTTGAGGTCACATTTGTTGAGGTCAGGTAAGTGACCTCTTTTGTTGACTACTAAGAGGAGAGAGAGAGAGAGAGAGAGAGAGAGAGAGAGAGAGAGAGAGAGAGAGAGAGAGGAATGTTTATTGTGGTATCCACAATCTGGTCACTGGTGACTGGAGAGAACAAGCACAGCGAGGGTCACGCTATACTTAACAGTCTTATGGTTCATCTGTGTTTATTTTAATACAAGAACATTTTGTCACTGTGTTCATTAATTATTACTGATGGCTTACTGCTTTTATTTACACAGTGAAATTCTGAGCCTCGGGGTTATAGCAAACTGCAAATGTTGACCTTTATAGTGTAGTGAATAACACACACACTCACACACACACACACAACACACACACACACACACACACACACACACACACACTCAAAGAAAAAGATCTTGGGGTGAGTATAATACCGAGCACATCTCCTGAGGCACACATCAATCAGATAACTGCTGCAGCATACGGGCGGCTGGCAAACCTAAGAATAGCGTTCCAATACCTCACCAAGGAATCATTCAAGACTCTGTATACCATATACGTCAGGCCCATACTGGAGTATGCAGCACCAGTTTGGAACCCACACCTGGTCAAGCACGTCAAGAAATTAGAGAAAGTGCAAAGGTTTGCAACAAGACTAGTCCCAGAGCTAAGGGATTGTCCTACGAAGAAAGGTTAAGGGAAATCGGCCTGACGACACTAGAGGACAGGAGGGTTAGGGGAGACATGATAACGACATATAAAATACTGCGAGGAATAGATAAGGTGGACAGAGACAAGATGTTCCAGAGAGGGGACACAGAAACAAGGGGTCACAATTGGAAGTTGAAGACTCCTATGAGTCAAAGGGATGTTAGGAAGTATTTCTTCAGTCATAGAGTTGTCAGGAAGTGGAATAGCTTGGAAAGCGACATAGTGGAGGCAGGAACCATACATAGTTTTAAGACTAGGTTTGATAAAGCTCATGGAGCAGGGAGAGAGAGGACCTAGTAGCAATCAGTGAAGAGGCGGGCCAGGAGCTATGACTCGACCCCTGCAACCACAAATAGGTGAGTACAAATAGGTGAGTACACACTCACACACACACACACAAACACACACACACACACACACACACTCACACACACACACACACACACACACACACACACACACACACACACACTTGAAAGCAATAGGAGAAGATGACATGACCCAGCTGACAAATTTTCTGAGAATAGGAGGGTTTGCAAGAGGAAGAATACGGCCAGTCAAAGTGATTTTCAAAGCAGAATTGACTCGAAACAGTATCCTGCAGGAGAAAGCAAGACTAAGGGATATGTCAGAGTACTGGAGGGTGTATCTCGACCACGACAGAACACGAGAAGAAAGACAGAAACTTAAAGAGAGGGTACAGAGACAAAAGGAGGAAAGAGAGATGGACAGGAGAACCCAGACTCAGGAGGAAGCTCTAATACAACCACCTTCAGATGTCCCCCAACCTGGACAACCCCAATGCAACCAAACAATCTAACCCAAAACATACATGCCATACCCAATGATTCCACCCACCTCATTACAAACTCCACCTTCACACCAACCACCCATAGTTCCCCATCAGGTCTCCCACTTTCCCAACCCCACGTACCCCCCAGACTACTGTTTTAGAAAAGAAGTTGAAGGTTTGGTATACAAATGCAGATGGTATAACAAATAAATGTGAGGAGTGGCATGAAAGAATAAAGGAGACATCCCCAGACATAATAGCACTCACAGAAACGAAACTTACCAGGATGATAACATATACAATCTTTCCACCCGGATATCAAATCTTCAGGAAAGATAGAGGGAGCAGAGGGGGAGGAGGAGTTGCACTGCTCATTAAGAACAGGTGTGGATTTGAGGAAGTGGAAGGAATGGATGGAATGGGCGAAAGGGACTACATAGTAGGAACAATTCAGTCTGAGGGCCATAAGGTGGTAATTGCTGTAATGTACAACCCGCCAAAGAACTGCAGGAGGCCAAGAGAAGAATACGACGAGAGCAACAGAGCAATGGTAGACACACTAGCCGAGGTGGCCAGAAGAGCCCACATGGGGAGAGCAAAGTTACTAGTTATGGGTGATTTCAATCAAAAGGAGATTGATTGGGAAAACCTGGAGCCCCACGGGGGTCCTGAATCATGGAGAGCCAAGATGATGGATGTGGTACTGGAAAACCTCATGCATCAACATGTTAGAGACACTACCAGAGAGAGAGGTGGGGATGATCCAACAAGACTGGACCTAGTATTCACTTTGAGTAGTTCGGACATCGAGGATATCACGTATGAAAGGCCCCTTGGAGCTAGTGATCATTTGGTTCTGTTTTGATTATATAGTTGAGCTACAAGTGGAGAGGGGAACATGAATAGGAAGGGAGAAACGAAACTACAAAAGGGGGGACTACACAGGCATGAGGAACTTCCTACAAGACGTTCAGTGGAAGAGAGAATTGGCAGGAAAACCAGTAAAAGAAATGATGGAATATGTGACAACCAAATGCAAAGAGGCAGAGGAGAGGTTTGTCCCCAAGGGAAACAGAAGTAATGGGAAGATCAGAACGAGTCCATGGTTCACCCAGAGGTGTAGGGAGGCAAAAACTAAGTGTAATAGAGAATGGAAAAAGTACAGAAGACAAAGGACCGAGGAAAATAGAGATTAGCCGAAGAGCCAGAAACGAATATGCACAGGTAAGAAGGGAGGCTCAGCGACAATATGAAAATGATATAGTATCAAAAGTCAAGTTTGACCCGAAGCTGTTGTATAGCCACATCAGGAGGAAAACAACAGTCAAGGACCAGGTAATCAGGCTGAGGAAGGAAGGTGGGGAGTTCACAAAAAACGACCAAGAGGTATGTGAGGAGCTCAACATGAGATTTAAAGAAGTATTTACAGAGGAGACAGGAAGGACTCCAGGAATTCAGAATAGGGAGGTATACCAACAAGTGCTGGATGAAATACACACAACCGAAGAGGTGGTGAAGAAGCTGCTATGTGAACTCGATACCTCAAAAGCGGTGGGACCGGACAACATTTATCCGTGGGTCCTTAGAGAGGGAGCAGAGATGTTGTGTGTGCCACTAACACAAATCTTCAACACATCCATTGAAACTGGGCAACTACCTGAGGCGTGGAAGATGGCAAATGTAGTCCCAATTTTTAAGAAGGGAGACAGACACGAGGCATTAAACTACAGACCTGTGTCACTGATGTATATAGTATGCAAAGTCATGGAGAAGATCATCAGGAGGAGAGTGGTGGATCACCTAGAAAGACACAAGCTTATAAACGACAACCAGAACGGTTTCAGGGAAGGAAAATCCTGTGTCACAAACCTACTGGAGTTTTATGACAAGGTAACAGAAGTAAGACACGAGAGAGAGGGGTGGATAGACTCTATTTTCTTGGACTGCAAGAAGGCGTTCGACACAGTTCCTCACAAGAGGTTAATACAAAAGCTAGAGGATCATTCACACGTAACAGGAAAGGCACTGCAATGGATCAGAGAATATCTGACAGGGAGGCAACAACGAGTCATGGTACGTGACGAGGTGTCAGAGTGGGCACCTGTGACGAGTGGGGTTCCACAAGGGTCAGTCCTAGGACCTGTACTGTTTTTGGTATATGTGAATGACATAACGGAAGGGATATACTCAGAAGTGTCCCTGTTTGCAGATGATGTGAAGTTAATGAGAAGAATTAAATCAATCGAGGACCAGGCAGGACTACAAAGAGACCTGGACAGGCTACAAGCCTGGTCCAGTAACTGGCTCCTTGAATTTAACCCTGCCAAATGTAAAGTCATGAAAATCGGGGAAGGGCAAAGAAGACCGCAGACAGAGTATAGTCTAGGTGACCAAAAACTGCAAATTTCACTTAAGGAAAAAGATCTTGGGGTGAGTATAATACCGAGCACATCTCCTGAGGCGCACATCAATCAGATAACTGCTGCAGCATACGGGCGGCTGGCAAACTTAAGAATAGCGTTCCAATACCTCACTAAGGAATCGTTCAAGACTCTGTACACCATATACGTCAGGCCCATACTGGAGTATGCAGCACCAGTTTGGAACCCACACCTGGTCAAGCACGTCAAGAAATTAGAGAAAGTGCAAAGGTTTGCAACAAGACTAGTCCCAGAGCTAAGGGGATTGTCCTACGAAGAAAGGTTAAGGGAAATCGGCCTGACGACACTAGAGGACAGGAGGGTTAGGGGAGACATGATAACGACATATAAAATACTGAGAGGAATAGATAAGGTGGACAGAGACAAGATGTTCCAGAGAGGGGACACAGAAACAAGGGGTCACAATTGGAAGTTGAATACTCCAATGAGTCAAAGGGATGTTAGGAAGTATTTCTTCAGTCATAGAGTTGTCAGGAAGTGGAATAGCCTAGAAAGCGACGTAGTGGAGGCAGGAACCATACATAGTTTTAAGACGAAGTTTGATAAAGCTCATGGAGCAAGGAGTGAAAGGACCTAGTAGCAATCAGTGAAGTGGCGGGGCCATGAGCTATGACTCGACCCCTGCAACCACAAATAGGTGAGTACAAATAGGTGAGTACACACACACACACACACATATATATATATATATATATATATATATATATATATATATATATATATATATATATATATATATATATATATATATATATATATATATATATATATATATATATATATATATATATACGTATACATGTATATATATATTTGTGTGTGTGTGTGTGTATATTCAGGCCACACTTGGACAATTCTCCAGTGTAGTTAGCGTCGTCTAGACGCTCTGAAGGAGAAATGACCTATATTATTTTCTCAACACCGCTGCATTCTAATTGTTTTTACCGTCCTCTAAGGCAAGCTTATCATTTAGAATGAGTAAATGTTCTCTTGAGTCCCTCTTGAGAGCCACTGATACAAGTGTTCTTCAATAAAGTCTCTCTAATAAATAACGATTTCATTCAGTTGTATCTCTACTTGAGAAGTAAGTTCGATTTTATTTCTAGTAAAGAGGATTAAAAAGAGTTTAATTTCCAATACAAGAGGATTTAAATTTAAATTTCTTTAACAAGGGATTAGAAGAGGATTTAAATCTAATCTGTCTTAACAATGGACCATTTGAACCTTATTTTCTCGTCTATATAAGGAATAGAATTCCGTTCTCTCTCTCTCTCTCTATTAAAAACAAGTGCAGCCTGCAGTCTGCATGAAAGGGTTGAATTCTCTTTTGTCTATAATTCAGCTCGTGAGGAGGATGCAATTATGTGTTCGGCTCACGAATACATGTGATGTGCTGTAAAGGAAGCAGCACTTCTGTTTTCTGTTTAACCAACCAGCGAAGGTGACTGGGTGATGGAGGGTCGTAAAACGAGCTTGCAGGGGTGATGCAGGGTCGTAAAACGAGCTTGCAGGGGTCATGGGGGTTGTAAAATGAGCCTGATTGGTTGATGGGGTCTTAAAACAAGCCTGCAGGGGTGAAGGTCTAAAACGAGGCGGGTAGGGTGGTGTGGGTCGTAAAACGAGCCGGCTGGGTTGGTGTGGGTCGTAGAACGACCCTGCTGGAGTGGTGGAAGGTCGTAAAAGTGTCAAAATCGTTTGTCTTAGCAGCGAGAGTTTACACAACGACACTTTCACAAAAGAACGGGCGACGCGTATATAAACGGATTTACGACACTCACACGAACAAACGGACGACACGCACATGAATGCGTGGACGACTGGTGGTCGTAGGAAGAGACGACGTGTACGTAGACAGATGTAAATACTCACATGAGTAGATATACGACACATTCACAGAACGTATGTACGTCATGCTAATATTCCTAAGGACGAAATATGTATGAACAAATGAACATCTTGAACAGCAATAACGACAAGAAACAAACACGACACACAATAACCGACTCCGCTAACAAATAAAAAGCAAGAAGAAACGACAAAAACAAAACAAAATCTAAAAAAGACACTAGAAATAACAAATAAATAAAGGAGAAATGTTCAACAAGGAAGACGACGAAAACTAATGAACGAAAAACGACATAAACAACGACAGATTATGGGAGTAAAGTCGGAAGAGTCGATAACGAAGGAGACGATGAAGTTTTTAAGGGCCAAAGGTTGGCTAGAGAGAGAGAGAGAGTAAGAAGAGAAGGTGGGAAAGAAAGAAAACGAGGAGAAAGATGAGGAGAACAAGGAGAAAGAGAAGAGCTAGGAGAAAGTTCATTAAGAGGATGCTGGGAACAGGGAATGCATAAATATTTGTGTGTGTGTGTGTTTTCAGAAAGGGGAATTGAATAGGGAGTGAAAGATGGAGATAAAGAAAACTGGAAGAAGGAAAATTGACGGATGTCAACCAGTAGAGAGGGAGTGTCGTCTCACACTATCAACTGTCCCTCTATCCAGGGACGACAAGCTATCTCCATCTATATCGAGTTTCATACGAATTTGCATTCTGAAAACTTTTCTCATGGATGTCAGCCACAAGAGTCGAATAAAATTAATATAAAGTCTCATCGTTGCTTTTAAGTCAGCAGAATGTGCAAGTGTCATATAAAATAGTGTAGTACCAGTGTGGTGTTTCACTATTCCATTTGATAGTTACACAGAGAGAACACTAGCTGGCTAGTTTACACTGTCATATTGCAGCATGTGCAGGATGAGTTACACAGGGTTGAAATATGTCATTGTGAGCTGGGAGACTTCAGTGGTGTCAGCCCGAGCTGGGAGACTTCAGTGGTGTCAGCCCGAGCTGGGAGACTTCAGTGGTGTCAGCCCGAGGTGGGAGACTTCAGTGGTGTCAGCCCGAGGTGGGAGACTTCAGTGGTGTCAGCCCGAGGTGGGAGACTTCAGTGGTGTCAGCCCGAGCTGGGAGACTTCAGTAGTGTCAGCCCGAGCTGGGAGACTTCAGTAGTGTCAGTCTGAGCTGGGAGACTCTTAGTAGTGTCAGTCTGAGGTGGGAGACTTCAGTACATGAATGAGAATATTGTCAGTCGATCCATTTTTGGTTCATCAGTCACGATAACTTTTAAGAAGCGAAAAACTCTACGCACTTTGCTACCCAGAGTTCACTAACTCGTCACTCACGTTTACTACAAAATCGCCCATCATAGGGAATAATTATCTAATGCACTTAATTTACATATTTGAGATAATATATATTTTTCTTATATTTGGAAGATATTGACCATGAGCTTACAAAAATATGACTCAAGAATTTGTTATCCTATATATGAATCCTGCCTCTATCATTCCAGTCTCCAGGTCTTTAAAGTTCCAGACTGCTCGAAGACTGAAGAAGAACTTCCTAACAACACTCTAAGTCATCTGTGCTTCCAAATTCCAGCTGTGCCTTCGTGTTCCCGTTTCCCCTCTGTCAAACATGCTTGACCAGGTGCGAGTTCCCTACTTGTGCTGCATATTCCAATACTGGCCTGACGTACACCGGGGTACAGTGTTGTGAATGACTCCTTACTTAGATGTCCAAAAGTTAGTCTTAGATTTGCCAGAACGCGCACTTGATGCAGCAGTTATTTTGTTGATGTGCATTTCACGTGATATGCTCGGTACAATACGCACCCCGAGCTCCTTATCCATGAGTGAAGTTTGCAGTCTTTCTGCTCCTTCCAAATCTATACTTCGTCTGCGGTCATCTTTGCATGTCCTCAGTCTTGAAATAATTTCAAGTCATTCTGTTGGCTTTAAAAACTGCAAGAGATAAAGCCAGATAGAGCCTGAGAGAGCCAGATAGAGCCATATAGAGCAAATACAGCCTGTTAGAGCAGGTAGAGCCAGATAGAGCTTGACGGAGTCAGATTGAGCC
This sequence comes from Cherax destructor, assembly GCA_009830355.1. Classification (NCBI taxonomy): domain Eukaryota; kingdom Metazoa; phylum Arthropoda; class Malacostraca; order Decapoda; family Parastacidae; genus Cherax; species Cherax destructor. Next base: position 255,116 of record WNWK01001285.1, on the reverse strand, counting down.
ACATATAGCCAGATAATGCCTAAAGATTCGCTTTGTCTCTTCGCGAGAGTGTGAAGAAAAACTCTAATTGTCTCTCTCTTTCTGCGAGTGACAAAGGAAGGAGCGAATGGATAGAGAGTCGAAGAAAAATTAGATTTATGGTCTGGATGTGTGGTTACTTCTGGATTGGTTACTTCTGGATTGGTTACTTCTGGATTGGTTACTTCTGGATTGGTTACTTCTGGATTGGTTACTTCTGGATTGGTTACTTCTGGATTGGTTACTTCTGGATTGGTTACTTCTGGATTGGTTACTTCTGGATTGGTTACTTCTGGATTGGTTACTTCTGGATTGGTTACTTCTGGATTGGTTACTTCTGGATTGGTTACTTCTGGATTGGTTACTTCTGGATTGGTTACTTCTGGATGAGTCGTTACCATGTGTAATTTTTTTTATCCTAACACAAGTACAATCCTTAACCAGAGAGAGAGAGAGAGAGAGAGAGAAGAGAGAGAGAGAGAGAGAGAGAGAGAGAGAGAGAGAGAGAGAGAGAGAGAGAGAGAGAGGACAGAAGTATCTCTGGCTAGGAGTAATATAATTACAATTAAGTACTTACGAGCCCTGGATTTTATTGAGCCATCGATCCCTGGGCTAGAAGATTAAAGGACAGGAGGTGTGGGGTGGGAGAGAGTGAGAGAGAGAGAGGCGGGGCTAGGGGATAAAGATAGAAGATAGGTGGGGGGGACAGATTGAGTAATGGGATGGCGAAGTGGGGAAGGGACGAAGAGAAGATATGAAGGTTAGAGGAGAGAAAGGAAGGAAGGAGGTGAAGCAGAAAAGAGGGAGAAGGAAGAGGGAAGACTGACGAGGAGAGGATTTTGATAAAGAGGGAAGGAAGAGGGAGAGAAAATATCGTAGCGAATGAGAGAATAAATCAGAAGAAACTGGAATAAGGAGGATAGAGACGAGTGAGGAATAAAAGTGGTACATACTTTCTCTTTTTTTTCCCAACCTTTCCTTTCTCTTTCCCCTTCCTCTATGTCTCCCCCTTCCTATCGTCCCCTGCACTCCACTAACTCATTCCTCAGAGAGAGGATAACCTGGTGTCAAGTCTTGGATGCTGCGAGGACGAGATAGAGGGAGGAGGGATGCTGGCATCTCCTGGGTGTGTAGATGAAGTGGCATCTTGTGTAACAGAAATATGGATCTTTATCATTCTCTCTCTCTCTCTCTCTCTCTCTCTCTCTCTCTCTCTCTCTCTCTCTCTCTCTCTCTCTCTCTCTCTCTCTCTCTCTCTCAGTACGATATTAACTGGCATAGGAGCGTGTAAGTCTCTATTATAACCAAGGATCAACATTTTAATCCCTGTTAGAGCTCTACACAGGTCTAACAGAGATTGAAATAGACAGAGAGCTGAAGAAACGTCGCAAGCTTTTGCTATACAAGCTTCCATCATGACCACGTTTCGCTCAGTGGGACCTTTATCAAAATAATTTTATCCGTATAGGGCGATAGTTTTTTCAACACCAACGATTACTACTTATGCTACTTCTACTATTCCTACTACTACCACCACTACTATTACTACTACTACCACAATTACCACTGAAACTGCTACTACTACTACCACTACTACTATTGCTACTACTACTATTACTTCTAATACAACTACCCCTACAATTACTACTACTACTACTATTACTACCCCTACCCTTACTACTACTACTTTACTACTAAACAACACTCCACTTCAAACACTACACTACTATTACTATCCTCCTTCTCTCCTGCTTCTTACAAATAGAACTCATTTCTTTTCAAACACCCAGTCAATGTTTATCCTATCCCTGGCTGTCAGGGCTGTAGCCCTGCGGCAGGTCAGATGGTGTTAGCCTGCGGCGGGTCACACTGTGGTAGCCTGCGGTAGGTCAGACTGTGGTAGCCCTGCGGCAGGTCAGATGGTGTTAGCCTGCGGCGGGTCACACTGTGGTAGCCTGCGGTAGGTCAGACTGTGGTAGCCCTGCGGCAGGTCAGATGGTGTTAGCCTGCGGGTCACATGCGGTAGCCGCGGTCAACTGTGGTAGCCTGCGGTAGGTCAGATGGTGTTAGCCTGCGGCAGGTCAGACTGTGGTAGCCTGCGGTAGGTCAGACTGTGGTAGCCCTGCGGAAAGCAGATGGTGTTAGCCTGCGGCAGGTCAGACTGTGGTAGCCTGCGGTAGGTCGGACTGTGGTAGCCCTGCGGCATGTCAGATGGTGTTAGCCTGCGGCAGGTCAGATGGTGTTAGCCTGCGGCAGGTCAGACTGTGGTAGCCTGCGGCAGGTCAGACTGTGGTAGCCTGCGGCAGGTCAAACTGTGTAGCCTGTGGCAGGTTAAAGAATGGTAGCCATATTTTTATATTTTCATTCGTTGTTTGCGTCCCTTCTCCTCCTCCTCTCCCTCCTCTTTTTTTTCCTCTTCTTCCTCTTCCTCCTCCTCTTCGTGAAGAGTGTCTGTGCCGCACACTAAAAGTTTTCGAGTCTTTGTATTAAAAACGAGAAGCCTGAGCTGTTCCTCGAGAGGGAGGGAGGGAGGAAGAGACGGAAGGAAGGAGGGAGGGAGAGAAGGAAGGAAGGAGGGAGGGAGAGGAAGGAAGGAAGGAGGGGAGAGAGAGGAGGAGGAGGGAGGGGAGGAGGAGGGAAGGGAAGGAGGGAGGGAAGGAGGGAAGGAGGGAGGGAAGAAGGAGGGAGGGAGGGAGGGAAGGAAGGAGGGAGAGAGGGAAAGAAGAGAGAGAGGGAGGGAGGGAAGGAAGGAGGGAGGGAGGGAAGGAGGGAGGGAGGAAAGGGAAGGAGGGAGAAGGAGGGAGGGAGGGAGGGAAGGAAGGAGGGAGGGAGGGGAGAGAAGGAAGGAGGGAGAGAGGGAGGGAAGGAGGGAGGGAGGAGGGGAGAGGAAGGAAGGAGGGAGAGAGGGAGGGAAGGAAGGAGGGAGGGAAGGAAGGAAGGAGGGAAGGAGGAAGAGGGAGGGAGGGAAGGAAGGATGGAAGGAGGGAGGAAGGAGGGAGGGAGGGAAGGAAGGATGGAGGGAGGGAAGGAAGGAGGGAGGGAGGTATAATTAAAGAGGGGCAAAGGCGTAAGCCAAAGTTATTTTTCTTTTTTCTTCTCGTTTAAAGCATCAGGAAAGAAGGAGTGCATGAAATACCTTCCCTTCTCGCTCCTTTCTCACTCCATCTACCCTTCCTCATCTCACCCTCTACTCTCCCTCCTTCCTCCCAGTACCCTCCCTCCCCACTCTTCCCTCATACATCCACTAACCCCCCCCCCCCCTTTCACTTCCTTCTACCTCGAATCTCGGGGATTAAAACACATGTTTACATGTTGTTTTGTGCCTTCTTTATCAACTCTCTCTCTCTCTTGTTCTCTGGTGTGTGTGTGTGTGTGTGTGTGCGTGTGTGTGTGCATGTTAGTTAGTTACCATTTTGTCCTAGGCACATTTCGATTAGACACTAGGCCTGTTGTATGTACTCACCTATTTGTACTCACCTATTTGTGGTTGCAGGGGTCGATTCATAGCTCCTGGCCTCGCCTCTTCACTGATTGCTAGTAGGTCCTCTCTCTCCCTGCTCCATGAGCTTTATCAAACCTCGTCTTAAAACTATGTATGGTTCCTGCCTCCACTACGTCACTTTCTAGGCTATTCCACTTCCTGACAACTCTATGACTGAAGAAATACTTCCTAACATCACTTTGACTCATAGGAGTCTTCAACTTCCAATTGTGACCCCTTGTTTCTGTGTCCCCTCTCTGGAACATCTTGTCTCTGTCCACCTTATCTATTCCTCGCAGTATTTTATATGTCGTTATCATGTCTTCCCTAACCCTCCTGTCCTCTAGTGTCGTCAGGCCGATTTCCCTTAACCTTTCTTCGTAGGACAATCCCCTTAGCTCTGGGACTAGTCTTGTTGCAAACCTGTGCACATTCTCTAATTTCTTGACGTGATTGACCAGGTGTGGGTTCCAAACTGGTGCTGCATACTCCAGTATGGGCCTGACGTATATGGTGTACAGAGTCTTGAACGATTCCTTAGTGAGGTATTGGAACGCTATTCTTAGGTTTGCCAGCCGCCCGTATGCTGCAGCAGTTATCTGATTGATGTGTGCCTCAGGAGATGTGCTCGGTATTATACTCACCCCAAGATCTTTTTCCTTGAGTGAGGTTTGCAGTCTTTGGCCACTTATATTATACTCTGTCTGCGGTCTTCTTTGCCCTTCCCCGATCTTCATGACTTTACATTTGGCAGGGTTAAATTCAAGGAGCCATTTACTGGACCAAGCTTGTAGCCTGTCTAGGTCTCTTTGTAGTCCTACCTGATCCTCAACTGATTTAATTCTTCTCATTAACGTCACATCCTCTGCAAACAGGGACACTTCTGAGTCTATCCCTTCCGTTATGTCATTCACATATACCAAAAACAGTACAGGTCCTAGGACTGAACCTTGTGGAACCCCACTCGTCACAGGTGCCCACTCTGACCCCTCGTCACGTACCATGACTCGTTGTTGCCTCCCTGTCAGATATTCTCTGATCAATTGCAGTGCCTTTCCTGTTACGTGTGAATGATTCTCTAGCTTTTGCATTAACCTCTTCTGAGGAACTGTGTCGAACGTCTTCTTGCAGTCCAAGAAAATGCAGTCTATCCACCCCTCTCTCTCGTGTCTTACTTCTGTTACCTTGTCATAAAACTCCAGTAGGATTGTGACACAGGATTTTCCTTCCCTGAAACCGTGCTGGTTGTCGTTTATAAGCTTGTGTCTTTCTAGGTGATCACCACTCTCCACCTCTATTTTGGGTGTCTATAACAGGACTTTGAATAATATATCGTGTGTGTGTGTGTGTGTGTGTGTGTGTGTGTGTTTTGTGTGTGTGTGTGTGTGTGGCTACGATATAAGTTAAGACCCACGTGATTCGTTATAATGGTCTGTTATACGTTATAATGGTCTAATATATCAGTGTTTATACACGTTATGAAGGTGTCATATATCGCTCTACATAAGCGAAGTCGCTATAAATAACTCTAAATCTCTCTCTCTCTGTCTCTCTCACTCTTTTTTTCTCTCTCTATCTTTGTCTCTCTGTCTCTTTCTCTCCGTCTCTCTGTCTCTGCTTCATCTTCATTCATCTATTCTGCATTTTCATTTCTCCTTCCTTCATATTCCTTCTTCCTTTCATCATCTTTCATCATCTTTCATCATCTTTCATCATCTTTCATCATCTTTCATCATCTTCATCATTCACAACAACATAAGAAGAGAGGACACATACAGTAGGTCTACTGGCCCATGCTGGACACATCCTTCTCATACACGTGAACACATGAACATAGGAAGAACATACACTGAAGAACATGTGCCAATCTTGGGTATCTCTATTATGGAGATGTTTCGCCCCATCCCAAGTGGCTTAGTCACTCCAGTGCCACACCGGAGACGGTGGAAGAGAGATGGGGGGATCAGTCCCCCGGCCTTGGAAGGACTGGTTGGCCAAACTTGAGTCTTAATGAAGATAATAGAAATGTTGGAAATGCATCTTCCATCTATGTTTTCTTTCTGTAATTCTCTCTCCTTTTGACTTTGCCCTCTTCTCCTTCTCTTCTTGCCTCTTTTCCCTCTTCTCTTAACCGTTTCACCCTCCTCCTTGATTTCATATCACCTCCCATTAACCCACTTGGACGGCTTACCCCTCCCGTCCCTCCCATTAAATCGTCTCCCATTAAAATTAACTACTTACGATAATCTGCTTAATGGGTATTGATACGCCTTTGGCGACCCATTAAGTGGATGAGATGGGTGAGTGAAATGAGGGTGGTAGCAGGAGGTGAGGAATGGGATGATAATGGGGAGTGGGAGAACACACACACACACACACACACACACACACACACACACACACACACACACACACACACACACGATATATTATTCAAAGTCCTGTTATAGACACCCAAAATAGCATGGTTATAATGGCCTTGTCTCCAAAGAACTCCCTGGTCAAAAATAGCGCCAATCAATAGTCCCTAAGGGAACGTTCAGGTACTGAAAGTAACTTTATCGAAGTAGAAAATCTACCCGGCATGTAAAGTAGCCTTACTATGGTGTGAACACAAAGTAGATACGATAATACACATAATATAACAATGTATATAAGATAATGTAGAAAAGATAACAAAGTAGTTATTGGAGATAAGATAACGATGAAGGTAACAATGGAGAATAGATAACAGTGGAAATAAGAACATAGAGTAGATAACAATACAAACATTGGAGATAACAACGGAGATAGCAATGTAGATAAAATAAGAACGACAGTACAAGATAACAATATAAATGAGATAATGCACATAAAAATACAAATAAAATAACAGGGTAGATAACAATAAAGATAGCTCTGAATATAAGACAATAAAGAAGATAACTCTCTAGATAAGATAACGGGGAGGATAACGGTGTGGATAAGCCTTGATTATAGATAAGATAACGAAAATAAGATATCAAGGTAGATAAAAGAATGCGGATGAAATTGCGGAGTAGATAAGATAACAATGTAGCTGAGATAATTATCGACAAAAGTGTAGATAACAGGTAAGATAACAAGTTACATAAATATGTAGGTAACATAAAAATGTAGATAGCTGTATAGATAAGATTACAGGTTAGATAACTATGTACATAATATAACAAGGTAGATGATGTAACATGGTAGATAAGATAACTATTCAGATAATATAAGAAGATAAATAATATAACTATGTAGATAAGATTGCATTTTAAGTTTCATTGATCAAATTTGTGTATTTATTCTTTTAGTAATAATAGTAGTAGTAGTAGTAATTAATAATAATAAGAAGAATAATAATAAATACTAATTTATTATTATTGTTTGTTATTATTATTATTATAGTTATTATTATAATACATAAGCGATATGGAGTAAATACAGATGAGGATACAGGCAAGGGACAATATAATTCAGAAGATAATTATAGGCAGTGCATAATTATAGACACGTGTGAGTGACATATGTCTGATGTACACACGCACGCACACACACACACGTGTCTGTACACTTACATTTGCGCACATGGCTCTGAGCGTGGGCAGAACTTGCATCACTTTTCACAATGACATACATGTGAAATATAGTTATAATCTTTGTCTCTTGTACTCAGACAAGAACACACACACACACACACACACACACACACAGACACACACACACACACAGGGAGCAGGGAGAGAGAGGACCTAGTAGCGGCCAGTAAAGAGGCGGGGCCAGGAGCTATGTCTCGACCCCATCAACCACAAATAGATGAGTACAAATAAGTGAGTACACACACCCACACACAAACAGCGTCTTATAACTATCATGAACCTGTGACCTCCAGAACAAGATAAGACACTGTGTCACATGCCCTACTAATCACCCAATTACAGCTGTATAAATACAGGTATAAACTACAGCAATACACGTCAGTTAGACTTAATCGTATTATGAATAATTCTTGCCTAGGCTCCACGGACCATAATTTACGAATTATGTTCGCTAGAGGTGTTGGTTACGCGTGCAATGATCGTTTGCAAGATTGAGCGTCCGGTGTGTTTGTTCC
>WNWK01001285.1:200000-235000 GCA_009830355.1 Cherax destructor | reverse complement strand
ATATCCTGGTTGTTGGAGACGCCACACTTGGTTAAATCTCTCTCTCTTTCTCTCTCTCTCTCTCTCTCTCTCTCTCTCTCTCTCTCTCTCTCTTCTCTCTCTCTCTTGGTATTGCCATCTCCAAATTGGACACATTGTTCATAGGGATGGGGGGAGATATTATCAACAAAGCGAACGCTTTCAGCGATCCCATCTGTAGTTTCCAGCACAGGTACAACCCTCATCTTGTTGGTCTTGCAGGGTTATAGGGCCCGTGGCACCCTGTACCGTACCGTGTCCATTATCAATCGTCGGCAGAACGTGACCGAGGCTTCACGCCGTTTCCGTGAGGCTGGTCATGTTAGGTATGAGGTTTGGTAGAGGACGAAGGTGAAAGAAGCAGACTGGCAGGCAGGAAGGCAGGCAGCGAATCCTCACTAGGAACGCAGTAAGTAAAGCAGGTAAATAAGGCAGGCAGGTAAGTAGTAAGGCAGGCAGACAAGTCAAGACAGACTAATAAGCAGACTCCACACATAAAATATAAAGAAACACAACAGAGACATATTGGGACTTTAAGAGGCAGTAATACACACACACACACACACACACACACACACACACAAACACCTTAACTAAACACACAAAAACTTCACAAGGCGTGCCCACCAAACATCAAACACGGTCACTGATTAAACTTGTGTTTTGAACTGTGAGAAAGATTGATTTCCGAAGCCTGTTGTGGAACTTGCTGAGAGAGAGAGAGAGAGAGAGAGAGAGAGAGAGAGAGAGAGAGAGAGAGAGAGAGAGAGAGAGAGAGACCATCCAATCAAGATCTAAATTGAAATTCGCGTACTGTCTCATGGAACAGAAGACAGATGGAATATATATATATATATATATATATATATATATATATATATATATATATATATATATATATATATATATATATATATATGCACCGGCCAGTCTCTGTCTGAGAGAGACTGGCCGGTGCCATCACACTTCCATACTCTGACAACTTATCCTACTTTCCTGTTGTTGCCCTTGCAACATTATATATATATTGTGACCACGCAATCCTACAAGAACCAACCACACTACCAAGCTAGGTGTGTTACCTTTGGTCCGAGGACATACGGTGGTGTGGATGCCTCTGAGCTAATTTCCTTCTCCTATCCGTTTAGTGGTCCTGTGGGTTAGAGCGTCATGAGTTTTCGCTCACCATGAGGCGGGCCAAAGCAGCATGGGTTCGAATCCTTGGCTAGTCGCAGTGTTGTTATTGATCAATACCACTTGTTCGTGGTCATAATAATATAAAATACTGCTTGTTGAGGCTAGTACACCAAACGGGGAGGATAATGAAATTAGCTCAGAGGCATCCACACCACCGTATGTTCTCGGAGCAAGGGTAACACACCTAGCTTGGTTCTTGTAGGATTGCGGGGTTCTGTGGGTTAGAGCGTCATGGGTTTTCGCTCACCTTGGCTATATATATATATAGCTCACCTTGGCTATATATATATATATATATATATATATATATATATATATATATATATATATATATATATATATATATATGTCGTGCCAAATACGTAAAACTTGCTATTTTGGCTTAAATAGCAACGCACTTCTTGCCGAATAGGGAAAGCGAAAATTTGTGTATGCAATAATTTCTCAAAAATCATTCGGAATCTAACGAAAAAATATATTTCATTGTGTTTGTTTATTATCAAATTATTGTAAACTTATATAAACTATATTTAGTTGTATTGGGCTAAATTAAATTGCGCTTGTTATAATAAGGTTAGGTAAGTTTCCTAAGGTTCTTTTTGTACAAAATCATTAATTTTTATATTAAAATAAATTAAAAAAAATATATCTTTAAATGTATAAGAGAAAATTTTAGAAAGGACTTAATTTTAAACGAGGTCTTGCTAATTGACCAGATTTATCTATTCGGCACGACATATATATATATGCAAAACAATCGCAGACAGGTGATCTTAGCAATGCAAGGCAAGCCACGGGGGGTGGAAATCTTCAGCTCAAGTACTTTCACACTTCTCAGTGCATCATCAGGAGCTGAGCAATGTTGCAAAGGCAACAACAGGAGAAGTAGGGTAAGTTTATAGAGTATGGTAGTGTGGAGGCACCGGCCAGTCTCTGTCTGAGAGAGACTGGCCGGTGCCATCACACTTCCATACTCTGACAACTTACCCTACTTTCCTGTTGTTGCCCTTGCAACATTGCACAGCTCCTGATGACGCACTGAGAAGTGTGAAAGTACTTGAGCTAAAGATTACCACCCCCGTGACTTGTCTTGCATTATATATATATATATATATATATATATATATATATATATATATATATATATATATATATATATATATATATATATATATATATATATATATATATATATATATAACTATACAAGTATTTAATATAATGAAATAAATAAACAAGGGAGGAAAATTTTGATGTGTACGTCTCTCATTGTGTATATATCGAGAGGTGTATATCTCTGTATATACACCAAGAAGTGTATGTCAGAGTATATACACTGATAAGTGTATGTATATCAGCGTATATATCCTAGGAGTTCATTTTAATCCCTATATTCTGTATTTAAATATTTTTGTCTGGTGACGTGCAGCCTTAATGACCCTCGTGTAGTAGAAAGGCTTTAAATTATTAAAGAAACACTTTGCTTTATTTAAGGCAGAAAAACAAACACATTGTTGGCCGCGTAAAAAAAAACAAAAAAACACGCCAAAAACAGTCTGGAAAAAATTTCTTGATATTGGAGCCTGTGTTGCAAGGTGCAGATGCAAAGTAGGAATCGGGAATCTGTTGACATCTGTTTATTGAGAATTTTACGGCTGGCAGCGAGGCATTGTGTTTTTTTTTTTGGGGGGGGGAGGCAAAAATTGTGTGTGTGTGTGTGGAAGACTTGATTTATATCTGCCTGTAGATTTGGTGCGTCTTCAACGTACGTCATATCTATAATTTTTAAAAATTTTGACCAGAAAGCCAGCGGAAGGCCTAGTTCAGATGATCAAAAGCCCCAGCTGTGGGTCATCATATGACTAATATCCGCGTCAGGGAACACTTGTCTTCTTTCCTGACAAACCTTACCTAACCTAACCTGGCTTTCGCTGCCATTCTGGTGTCGTCAGCAAAGGATGTTACGGTGTTATATATTACCTGTCAATTGTTGGATATTTTATTTTATCGAGAATTTAGGAATTAATGGAATCGAATACCTTCTTTCAATTCCCTTTACACAATTCGGGAGTTTGAGACTCAATAGAACCAAATAATTCTCTTTGTATGGGCGATATGTGTTGAGTCTGCAATGTCTCGCCCGTATCTTGTCTTCTCAGGATGCACAGAGATTTAGGAGGGATATAAATCCCATGTTAATGGACTGAAGAGAAATTTGCTAGGGATTAATCGAGGATTAAGTGAATCTTCCTTTTTTCTTAACTGGAGAGAGAGAGAGAGAGCAGGAGAGAGAAAATCGGACACCATTTTAAAAATATCTTTGAGAGATTAAGCTCAGACTTTCCCTTAAAAGTAAAACCGAATCTTCTTTTGACTCACACAAGGAGGATCGAGTCCTACAATACAAGGATTGGATTCCACAAAAGGAGGATTGAATCCCAGAACGCCGCGAAGGGATCAGGAAAAGATTTTATACACTTCAGACGTCCAAAGGACAGGGAAGTATTGGGAGACGGTGTGTAGAGGGAGGCAGAGAGATGGATGCTTTGGTCTAGTGATGAAGCCTTAGACAGGTAGGTAAAGACGCAAATACACGCAGATAGAAGCGAATAGACAGGTATATAGAGCTGAACAGGTAGATGTAGATATGAAAAGTGAGAGTGGAGGCAGTGGAGATGTCATGTCTGAGGTCAATGTGTGGTGTGAATATAATGCAGAGAATTCGGAGTTTGGAAATTAGGAGGAGGTGCGGGATTACCAAAACGATTGTTCAGAGAGCTGAGGAGGGGTTGTTGAGGTGGTTTGGACATGTAGAGAGAATGGAACGAGACAGAGTGACTTCGAGAGTGTATAAATCTGTAGTGGAGGGAAGGAGGGGTAGGGGTCGGCCTAGGAAAGGTTGGAGGGAGGGGGTAAAGGAAGTTTTGTGTGCGAGGGGCTTGGACTTCCAGCAAGCATGTGTGAGCGTATTTGATAGGAGTGAATGGAGGCATATGGTTTTTAATACTTGACGTGCTGTTGGAGTGTGAGCAAAGTAACATTTATGAAGGGATTCAGGGAAACCGGCAGGCCGGACTTGAGTTCTGGAGATGGGAAGTACAGTGCCGGCACTCTGAAGGAGGGGTGTTAATGTTGCAGTTTTATAACTGTAGTGTAAAGCACCCTTCTGGCAAGACAGTGATGGAGTGAATGATGATGAAAGTTTTTCTTTTTCGGGCCACCCTGCCTTGGTGGGAATCGGCTGATGTGTTAATAAAAAATAAAAAATATATATATATATATATATATATATATATATATATATATATAAATGTATGTATATATTGTACCGTGTGTGTGTGTGTGTGTCTCCTATCAACAACAGACAACACACAAAATCCACCTTTTATCCCTCAACCACAAACACAGACACGAAAAAAAAAAAATAGATCACTGTTTCCGACCCTCCATCAGTTACCACCCATCTCTGGCTCTGACACCTCCCCATCTCCTGTTCCTCACTATCCCCCCTTATTCCTCCCCATCCCCACTTCCCCTCACTATCCCTGGATCGCCCTAAATGTTGTATATCCACGAAACGATTAAAAAAAACCTTTAATAATTTCGGAACGACGAGATCTGACGATGCTGAATAGTGCGACTATTGTTTCTGTCCTCATCTACCCTTTTCTTCCTCTCCTTCCCCTTTCTCCTTTCTCCTCAAGCTCCTTTTCACCTTTCCCCTCGATTTGTATATCAAAATTGTGTGGAAATATCATTACTGCAGCCACGGGAAAGCGCTAAATTCATGCGGGGTCAAACAGCGCCTGGAACTGTGTGTCATAATTGCGGTTTTGAGCTCAGGATTTGTGGGATTTGTATGATGGGGATATCATGGAGATTTTTGTTGGATTTTATGCGACAGATGTGTTAGTGTTGATGTAGAGGCTGTTGGAGAAGTGGCTATTGTTGTTGTTGTGGGAGTTTTTGTTGTTCTTGTTGTTGATGTTATTGCTGCTGTTGTTGTTGTAGTGGTCGCGTCTTGCTCGGTTCTCTATTCTGTCAAGAAGTCGCAGATGAGATGGGGGGAAAGACAATCCAAGACAGATAATGGGAACAAGCCCATTATCTGTCTTAGTGCTGGTGGAAATGACATTGGGAAGGGCAGGTGGTGGTGGTGGTGGTGGTGGTGGTGGTGGTGGTGGTGGTGATGATGGTGGTGGTGGTGGTGGTGGTGATGGTGGTGGTGGTGGTGGTGGTGGTGGTGGTGGTGGTGGTGGTGATGGTAGGGTGGTGGTGGTGGTGGTGGTGGTAGTTTTGGTGGTGGTGGTGGTGGTGGTGGTAGTTTTGGTGGTGGTGGTGGTGATGGTGGTGGTGGTGATGATGATGATGATGATGATGATGATAATGATGATGATTGATAATGATGACAAAAATGATGGTTACCTAACTTTGACTTTTACATAATCTGAATCTTATTGACTTCCACGAAGCCTCACCCACAACTTACATCCATAAAATCCATAAGTTCTTTTTAGTTTTAGATCTATATTTTTCAATGAAGTTTCCGAACTTCACTTTACTACCTGCTATAATTTTCTTATTTCACTTTTTCCTTATACATTGAAATTCGACATTTTTTCCCCAATATAGACAGATAGACAGATAGATAGATAGAGAGAGAGACAGAGAGATAGAGACTGAATTTATGACAGATAAATTCGTACAACCAATTCACAGCTATAAATTATAAATCTTTTTTTCTCCCCCACTTCTCTTTCTCTCTCTGTCTCTCCCGTTGCTCTGACAGATCAAGTGACTTCCCCTTTCCGAGGCAGCAAAAAAAAAAAAAAAAAGTCCCCTCAGTGGGGTAATAATGAGGTTTCCCCTCACTAAGAAATTGTCCTTGACTCTCCCATCATTATTATCCTGAGTCAGGAGGAGATTTCTCTCAGATTTCGTCTTGGAGAATAACGATCTCCTCTTCCAATGCTCCCGATTTCTCTCCCCCTTATTTCCTTCCCTTTTATTTGTTACGGATTTACACTCTTCATAGTTTTCAGCGCCTAGGTTGCTGTTTATTTTTGTCCTGTCTAAGACAGTTGAGTGAAGAGAAGAGACAGGAATGGATTGCTTAAAGTACGGGTGCTCTTGTATTGTTTACAGACTCATGATAGTCGTCTCTCCTTCGAAACATCTCATCGCCTTCGAGACTATAAATCTACCGCGAACATAACTACGTTAGTCCCCGGGAATGTTTCTCAGATGAATGGTGAAGGGAGCGTGAAGCTGGTGAGTGAGACACATCTGCAGTAGTTAGGCACCTTTTATTTCCGAACTCTCGCACCTGTATCTCACTCACCTGCGTCTCGGTATTGTATACCGTGGTTATAATAGAACGTGAAATATTTTTAGGCTTGTAATTCTCGTCTCCGTTACCCAGCTGCTGGACAGCTGATGTTATAAACCAAAACAATAGTCACTCTGAGGGGACAGTGTATTACCCTCACAACACCTCAGCCACACAACACTTAGTGTACAATAAATGAAGAGTAAACAAGTATATTTACCACTAACGATACATTTGTACAGAACAAAAGATTTCATGATTTAAAGGAAAAATACTTGGCGAAGCCCATATGGAAATCATTTCAGGCAGACGTATGAGTAAAGCAAAAGAAGTTACAGCTCCTGGCTGCTGGACCTCTGATGAAGTTACTCTGTGTGAGATTATATATATATATATATATATATATATATATATATATATATATATATATATATATATATATATATATATATATATGCAAAAAGATCACAGTAAACAGGTGATATCAAAATATGCAAGACAACCACTATGAAAAATAGAAGAATTCAAGCGCTTTCGTGACTACTCACATTATCAAGGAACTATGTTCCTTGATAATGTGACACTCGAAGCGCTTGAATTCTTCTATTTTTCATAGTGTTTCTTCATATATATATATATATATATATATATATATATATATATATATATATATATATATATATATATATATATATATATATATATATATATATATATTCCTTCACTTAACCTCTGGAAGTTAAATAATTAGATCAGTGATTCTCTTAAGGGCTTTAATCGTCTTGGGAATTTATCAGTTATATTAAGAAGTAAATTAGATTTATCTCACTGAGAAGAGGAGAGAGAAGAGAGAAGAGGAGAAGGAGAGAGAGAGAGAGAGAGAGAGAGGAGAGAAGAGAGAGAGAGAGAGAGAGAGAGAGAGAGAGAGAGAGAGAGAGAGAGAGAGAGAGAGAGAGAGAGAAGAGAGAGAGAGAGAGAGAGAGAGAGAGAGAGAGAGAGAGAGAGAGAGAGAGAGAGAGAGAACTAAACAACTGGACCTCAATAACCAGCGCTAACGACCAATACCAGAAGCAATTCGCGCCACCATCAAAGGAGGTCTGTGGTGGGTCTGTCGACCAATATCAACCGGCAGTGAGAAGCCACGGAGGGTGAAGGAAGCCTGTGTTGGCGGCAGAGTCACCTCATGGTCACCGTGGGTCGTCACGCAGTGAGGTCACATATGATGAATAAGACACTCGACGAATTAAGAAAGAAAATTGACCTCAGTCACCCAGAATGACCTGGTGTGTTGAATAAAATTCCTCACAAAAAGATGTAATTTGCTGAGGTCGACTTCCGAGGTGAAACTACGATGAGAAATGTGTTACTTGTGACCTTTCTCATTACTGACAGCATATAATACCGACAAGCTTGGTTATCATTATTGCAGAAATTGTTTGATATTTCCACCCTTGGCCGACACGTTTCGCCTGTACAACAGGCGAAACGTGTCGGCTATACAGATAGCGCCAAGTGTAGCACCAATATCTTAGTCACAAACCCGTCGGTATTACGCACCAACAGTAATGAGAAACATTACAAGTATCACATTTCTCATCGTAGTTTCTTTTCGGAAGTCGAACCTCAGCAGTGTATATATATATATATACATATATATATATATATATATATATATATATATATATATATATATATATATATATATATATATATATATATATATATATATATATATATAGTACGACACACCAGGTTTCAGGGTCAGACCTTGAGGTGACTGAGGTCATCTTTTTTCTTAATTCTTCGAGTTTGAAAGGTCACAATTATCGTGGCTGAGCTCAGGAACTTACCAGTCTCCAAACAGACCAGGTAACTCCTCCTAACTTATTCAACATCTTAAGAAGTTAAATTTCGTCCTCTTATTAGGTTACAAAAGTATATAGTATTTTAATTTTTTTGCGAAGAATATATAACAAAGTCAGAGAAGAGAATATTATATATTTAATCTCGTGAAATATTATATATATATATATATATATATATACAAAATATATTATGATAGTCACTCTGAGGACTACTAGTACTACTACTGCTACTAATACTACTAACCGGATGATATTACTATTACTAATTCGGGAACCGGAATATCATGTTAATGCTAATAAGTAGCAGTAAAGGAGGGTTATTACCAACGATGTTTCTCCCACTCACTAGACGCCTTTATTACCTGCAACGTTTCCTCCACACGGTGGATGCCTTTATCACCTGATTCAGTAAAGAAACAAGGTATCTGACGATGTCTTTAAGGAAGGGTGTCAGACGATGTCTTTAAGGAAGGGTGTCAGACGATGTCTTCAAGGAAAGGTGTCATACGATGTCTTCAAGGAAGGGTGTCAGACGATGTCTTCAAGGAAAGGTGTCAGACGATGTCTTCAAGGAAGGGTGTCAGACGATGTCTTCAAGGAAGGGTGTCAGACGATGTCTTCAAGGAAAGGTGTCAGACGATGTCTTCAAGGAAGGGTGTCAGACGATGTCTTCAAGGAAAGGTGTCAGACGATGTCTTCAAGGAAGTGTCAGACGATGTCTTCAGGAAGGGTGTCAGACGATGTCTTCAAGGAAGGGTGTCAGACGATGTCTTCAAGGAAGGGTGTCAGACGATGTCTTCAAGGAAGGGTGTCAGAGGTTAACTTCATTACCCATCAAGATGAGACTAACTAAATCCTCCTTCGTTAGTGAGTTCAAGACTCGAGTCTTCAAGACTCGGGTCCTCCTTAACTTCTTGACTGGTACCCTTTGATTGGGTCTTGTGCTTGCTGCTGGGGAAGGCTGGGTCAGTTTCTGGGGGGATGGGGAGTGGAACACTAGTATTAATAATAGTAGTATTTGCAGTATGCTGTTTACCATGTACTTACAGGTACTCTCATGTACTCTAGAGTGTTCCATTGTATCTCGGAGTACTACAGTGTACTCTCAAGTAAACCCTTGTACTTCTAATGGTTCCAGTTTGTTTTCATGTACTTCCGTGTACTCCCGTGTCCTCCAGTGTAATCTCAATGTACTCCCATGTACTCCCAATGCACCTACCTCACAAGTCGTCTTAACAAGCGCGGTAACTATCTCTAACTAGGCAATTAGAGTCTCCCTTTCACCAGGAAGACCAATATTATATGAAAGAAGCTCTTTTTAGGGAAAAAGAGAAGCAGGGAAAAAGTCTTCAAACTTTTTCACCCTACCACTGCTGAGGATAACGAGGGATATATCTCTTTGGTGGTGGCGGCGGTTTGGTGGTGGCGGTGGTGGTGGTGGTGGTGCTGGATTTAGCGGAGACGAGGGTAATGCACCGCCTCGACCTACTCAACCTGCACTCAAAAGTGCGGAAATATTCAGTAAAGGTCCTGCACTCAACCTCATCTGCGATTGCGATAGGTTTGGTTGTCGGTAGCCGCTCCCTGATCTCCCAGACACTATGTAGTCTATCTCAGACTACATAGCCTGCGATGGACTACATAGTAACGTTCAAGAGGCTAGTCAGTTGGTTTAGGTACTCGGGAATCATCACCTGAAAACCAGAATTTTTCCATTTTCCCAGTTTCTTCCATTAAAAAAAAAGTTAAACTGGGTCGGACACTGGCCAAAATCAATCCAAACTTTTTATATTGAGTTAAAACCTCCTCTTGTAACGCCTATGTTTTGAGTCTTCGCAGCGCTGGACCTGCGGAATGCCCTAGCCCACGGTTCGAATCCCGGTCCATTCCATTGTTATCCACTGATATTCGTACACTACAACTTATTTTGACACGAAATGCTAGACAACAGAAACGCTCACAGCTCAGGAACGTCTCGGAAATAATAGTACGTAACTGCTTCACATTTGTCACCCAGCTAAACTCACTAACTCTAAAGACTATACATAAATAATACACAAGTTTTCACGTAAGAAATAAGATGCACCTTGTGTATAACTTAAGTATACAGTGTATTGTATACACTGGTATTGTATACCGACAAGCGGGCTAATATGACAGATGGAAGAAAGCAAAATACAACAAGTGATTGTATATATACAAAAAAAAATCACAGCGAAAATAGGAAAAATACAACAGTGAAAATAGGAAATAAAATCTGAGCGCTTTTATGTGCTTATACATATCTTCGTTCTATTCCTCTGAGGATTGTGTAAACACACGAAAGCGCTCAGGTTTTATTTCCTATTTTCATTGTGGTATTTTTTTTATATGACACAATATATGTCATTTTACTGAGAAAACGTTTCGCCCACCAGCGACTTCATCAATTCTCAATAAAAATATCAAACTGCATATCGAGTCTTGTTCATGTTAGATAAACGAAACATTGGCTCGCCAGTGCGTCTCCTGGGAAGTGAGCGGGTTAGACAGGGGTTAGGAACGACGTAGACGTCACTCAGAACGTCGACAGAAAAGACTAGAATCCTGGGAGGGAGCAAGTGACTCCTCTCTTAGTATGTGGGTCAAACCCTCCAGCTTATTAGTGAAGAAGTGAGCTATGGTGGATCAGCCACACACTCACACTCACACTCATACACATACACACACACACACACACATACACACACACACACACACACACACACACACACACACACACACACACACACACACGGAGCTATGACTCGACCCCTGCAACCACAAACAGGTGAGTACAAATAGGTGAGTGCACACATACCACCACTAGAAAGCCTTGACAACCTTTCTTGGGCTAGTTAGGTTAATGGGGTGAAATTTTAAGTCTGTCGACTATAGGCTTAAAACCCCACGTAACCTATTTTCCACCACACACGAATACCTTAATCCCTAAAATAAAGATTATAGTAAACTCTCAGCATATATACACTGAGAGATATATACCTCTTAGTGTATATATGCTGTGCCTTTGGCTAAGAAACACCGATGAGAAGTTAGCGACCTCTAAGCAAGCAGTTGGTGCTTGCACCAACCCCAGACTTCCTTCACAAAATT
The DNA here is from genome assembly GCA_009830355.1 of Cherax destructor. NCBI lineage: Eukaryota > Metazoa > Arthropoda > Malacostraca > Decapoda > Parastacidae > Cherax > Cherax destructor. Next base: position 223,459 of record WNWK01001285.1, on the reverse strand, counting down.
TACCCTCGTCACAAACTTACAGTTGCTTATCATATACACATGTGCAAAACAATCACAGGGGGAGTAGAATGATAGCTCTAGGCCTTTCGTGTTGCAATCAACACCTCATCAGGAGCTTGCAATGCTGCATAAATGAATAGGAAGTTCAGGTGGACTCGTTCAGGGAAACGTTTCTAGCTCGAAGCTAGAGACGTTCCCGGGAACTAACACATGTATACTGCGTTCGCTGATGCCATTATCCCAGTTCTCAGATGATGATGACATTCGTATTATGACTGCAAGTACACACAGGAGTGTTGACAAGAGTGAGAGTGGGAGGACATTACTGGCGAGCTCTGTGAGAGTTCGCAGCGCTCCGTAACAGCTGCTGTACAGCGACCTGCATAACAATGCTGCAGGAAGGGATGTGGGTGGTGGTAATGATTGTAGGAGTGGTGGTGGTAGTAGTGGTAGTGGCGATAGTTGTAGTTGTACGTCTTGTTAGAGCCGTGGGGGGAGGAATGATTGGTTTGAATTTTTATTGTTTTTTTTTATATATATCTCTACATTTGTTCGATTTTTTTCTCTATCACCCTCTTAACCTTTCTCTTCCTCTTAATTCTTCTCTTCTTACTCCTCCTCTTCACCTTAAATCGCCCTCTTCCGCTTCCCCCTCCTTCTCCTCTTCCTCCTCCTACACCTTTGCTCGTGACAAAGGTTACAAACCTTTCCCAAGGGGAATGTTATAATCTCTTTCCCTCCACACCCTTCTCTCTCTCTCTCTCTCTCTCTCTCTCTCTCTCTCTCTCTCTCTCTTCTCTCTCTCTCTCTCTCTCTCTCTCTCTCTCTCTCTCTCTTCCCCTCTCTCTCTCTCTCTCTCTCTCTCTCTCTCTCTCTCTCTCTCTCTCTCTCTCTCCTTCTTTACTAGCAAGATGAAATATAACAAGAGGATTCAGTAAGAAAAATATACAGAGAGAGAGAGAGACACACACACACACACACACAAACAGAATATTACATTTCCAAATATTATGCATGATTTCCCTGGCACGAAAGCCCACCAACAGCCTGCTAGATCAGTCTCGGCTGATATCCTCTAGCCACTCCTTCTGAGTGGCCCACACGACGGAATCAGCCAATCAAAATACTAATAGGTTTCAGTCTGACCTAGCCTCATCAGCCACTCAGAGAAATTATTTTACACCAGAGTGTTGGCAGTTGTTACTAGCACCTGATTCGCCGATCAATCAGACCAATGCCAGCCAATCCCAGTCATGCGAACAATCACAAACATTCACAATTACGTTAACAATGTCATAAATAATCTTATTAGGGAATCAAATTAGCAAATAAACCCAGTAAATAATCAGACAGACATAAACAAAACCACCAGCCAATCAGAGAAGAATATTCAAACAAACCAGCCAATCAGAGAGACATATAAAAGCAAACCAACCAACCAGAAATATTAACCATCCAGTCAGAGACATAAACCAGCCAATCAGAGAGGCATACACAACCCCACCAGCCAATCAGAGAAACATACACAACCCCTACCAGCCAATCAGAGAGACATAGAAAACCCCACCAGCCAATCAGAGAGACATACACAACCCCACCAGCCGATTAGAGACACATACACAACCCCACCAACAAATCAGAGAAATATACATAACCGCACCAGTCAATCAGAGAGACATACACAACCCTACCAGCCAATCAGAGAGACATATACAACCCCACCAGCCAAAGAGCTGCAAGGAATCCCATTAACTAATCAGAGATCCGCAGGGAATCCCATTAATCAATCAGAAAACCGCAAGAGATCTCCCCCAGAGCCAATCGAAGAACAGCAATGATTCCCACCAACCAATCAGCGCTTCTAACTGGTGTGGCTCCATCATTACCTGTATGGTATACAGTACTGATAAGACACATGTGCAGTAATGAGACACATGAGCAACAATGAGACACATGAGCAACAATGAGACACATGTGCAGCAAATACACATGTGCAACAATGAGACACATATGCAGCAAATACACATGTGCAATAATGAAACGCATATGCAGCGAATACACATGTGCACCAATGAGACACATGTGCAGCAATGAGACACATTACTGGGAACGGTTGAAGGTCCTTGATCTGTATTCCCCGGAACGCAGGCGAGAGAGATACATGATAATATACACTTGGAAGATCCTGGAGGGATTGGTACCAAACCTGCACACGAAAATCACTCCCTATGAAAGCAAAAGACTCGGCAGGAGATGCAACATTTCCCCAATGAAAAGCAGGGGCGCCGTGAGTACATTGAGAGACAACACAATAAGTGTCCGCGGCTCAAGACTGTTCAACTGCCTCCCAGCATACATAAGAGGGATTACCAATAGACCCCTGGCTGTCTTCAAGAAGGCGCTGGACAGACACCTAAAGTCAGTACCTGACCAACCGGGCTGTGGTTCTCACGTCAGTTTGCGTGCGGCCAGCAGTAACAGCCTGGTTGATCAGACCCTGATCCACCATGAGGCCTGGTCTCAAACCGAGCCGCGGGGGCGTTGACCCCCGAAACCCTCTCCAGGTAACTCCAGGTATGTGCAACAATGAGACACATGTGCAGCAATGAGACACATGCGCAACAATGAGACACATGTGCAGCAATGAGACACACGTGAAAAAATGAGACACATGTGCAGCAATGAGACACATGTGCAGCAATGAGACACATGTGCAATAAACATATATGCAGCAATGACACAAGTGCAACAATCATATGTGAAGCAATGAGACACATGTACAACAAAGACATGTGCAACAAAGACATATGCAGCAATGAGACACATGTGCAGGATTGAGACACATGTTCAACAATGAGACACATGTGCAGCAATAAGAAACATGGGCAACAATGAAACACATGTGCAACAATGAGACACATGTGCAGCAATGAGAAACATTGGTAACAATGAGACACATGTGCAACAATGAGAAACATAGGCAACAATGAGACACATGTGTAACAATGAGACACATGTGTAACAATGAGACACATGTGCAACAATGACACACATGTGCAACAAATGAGACATATATAACAATGAGACATACATGTGCAACAATGAGACACATATGCAACAATGATACACATATGCACCAATGAGACACATGTGCAACAATGAGACACATATGCAACAATGAGACATATGTGCAACAATGAGACACATATGCAACAATGAGACACATGTCATTATTTTTTTATTCCTGTTTTTCTATCTCTTTTACCTTGTTGTTCTTCCTCTCTCTCCTCCCTCCTTCTTCCTCTCCCTGTCTCCTCCCTCCTCTTCCTCTCCCTCTCTCCTCCATCCTTCTTATATCTTCATTTCCCTTCCTCCATACCCATCCCCCTCCCATCCAACTGCTGCCTCCCTCAGCCAACCCTCTTCCTCCTTCAATCTCTCTCTCACTCTCCTCTCTCTCTATCTCCCCTCTCTTCCCCCTAAACACCCCTCCCCTTCCCTTCCCTTCCCTTCCCTTCCCTTCCCTCCCCTACCTCAAGAAGTCTCTGGGTATTGTTTTTATTCCCAGGAGGCGCAAGTGTTGTGTACCTCGCTGTTATACTGCACTCAGGCCTGATATATTATATAACTCTGACCGTCCTGGGAAAAAAGAACATCAATACGGATATAAAAACGACGTTTCACTCACTATCTGCGCACTGGACTGATTTTTCGTTCACTCTCTGCACACTGACTAATGTTTCACTCATTGTCTGTACACTGACTGATTCTTCAATGAACATTTCTTAATTATTTAAAAAACTGAGATTAGTATACGAGAGTTAAACCAGACTTAAAAAAATTCTGGCGTTGGATGCGCTTCTTACTTCACTCTTATTAGCATTCTAGTATTAATTGAATGTGCTAAACCCATAAGGTTGCTGGTGCTTTGTGTGGTTTGGCCAAGGAACGACTAATGCTGAGGTCTTCTTGGTCGTTGGCCGAGGCTCTTAGTCGTTTCTGTGATAAGGAACGAGTAAGTTGCGATTCGATCACTCTTATTTTGAACTCTCAAGTGCAGCGGCAACATTCAACGGAGATCACGTTCTTCGTACTGCTCTTCGCCGGCTGTTGGTGGAATATGGCCACCTCCACACGCTCCGATTTCCTCCTCTCCCGTGGATTCTGACGCAGAGACATCTGTTGGAAGGTGAGGATGTTGTTGTCAACTCCTACTGTCTGTGAAAATGGTGAAGCCTCATTCGCCATTCTTCGCCTCTTCTTCTCTTCCTGAAGTACCAACTTTGCGACCGTCTCTTCCGTCCTTCCTGTTTCCTTATCGAAGGATCCCACCTGGCCTTCCTGGTTCCCGACGAGCCAGCAAGAAAGTCTGATCCTCTTCCCTCTTCATGATGGAAGGAGAACTCGCATGGGCCACGTCCAACAGGGTCATAAGGCTGCTGCTACATACTTCATCCTTATTCTTTCTCTGCTTCTGGCTGTTCTTTTTCTTAAAAAAATCCAGTCTTTGAGGGAAGTGAAGCCCTTGTCAGTGGTATTTTTTTTTCCTCTTGATGGTAATTTTGTCTTTCGTCCAAGAATATTCACTATCATTGTAAACCTCTTCTCTAGATCAACCTGATGGATGCAAGAGAACAAAAATAATTGGCCAGCAGAAAGCAGCTTCGAACTCAGAATCTTCTCTTCATATTTACGTTAGGTTAGGTAAGGTTTATAAATTAGACACATATGCAACACTTGGGTATCTTTATTGAGGAAACGTTTCGCCACACAGTGGCTTCATCAGTCCAATACAAAGTAGAAAGGTTCTCTGAACCATTCATCTACATAGGTAAGGTTTGTCAGGAAACAGGACAAGTTTTTCCTGACGTCTTAGTCATATGATGACCCGGAGCTGGAGCTTTTGGTCATCTGACCGAGGCCTTCCGCCTGCTTACCCCTCCACCCCCACTTTAAAAATTATGGTTACACATTCTTCAGACTAGTCAAAGAGATAAAATCCGTGTTTTTTCTCCACATCTCGCCAAGTACAACCTTAGACTACTGAAGGTAATAATGTCCTCCGAAGGAAAAAAGAAATATGATGTGACTGACGCATCGCAAAAATAAAATAACCCCATTAATGACACTTGCTGCGAACATTGCTAGAAGAGAAGGTTGAACATCAAGAGCACTGATTGCTTTGCTAAAGTAGTAGGTACAGAATATTCAAAAAGGAATATCGACTTCAAGCAATTGCCCCGGTTACTTGAAGACGGAATAGTTGAGAGCTTCCTGTATAAAGTATTTTTCCAGAAAATATTCATAAATATTATCGAATGAGGCTCAAATTTAACCATAGTTATTGAAGTAAACAACTTTAGAACATGGTAGAGGTCCAAATCGAAATTTCAAATTCTGGACCATACTCATTAATATATACATCTATCTAGTGCCGAATAGGTAATACTTGAGATTTTGGCTTAAATAGCAACGCTCTTTTTGCCGAATAAGGCAAGCGAAAATTTGTGTATGCAATAATTTCGCAAGCATCATTCTGAACCTAACGAAAAAAAATGTATTTCATTGTGTTTGTTTATTATTAAATTATTGTAAACTTTTATAAAATATATTTAGTTGGATTAGGCTAAATTAAATTGCCTTGTTATAATATGGTTAGGTAAGTTTTCTAAGGTTCTTTTAGTACAATATCATTAATTTTTACATTAAGATAAATAAAAAAATATATCTTTAAACGTATAAGAGAATTTTTTTTAGAAAGTACTTAATTTTAAATGAGTTCTTGCTAATTGACCAATTTTACCAATTCAGCACGATATATATATATATATATATATATATATATATATATATATATATATATATATATATATATATATATATATATATATATATATATATGTCGTGCCGATTAGGTAAAACTGGTCACTTAGCAAGAACTCATCTAAAATTAAGTCCTTTCTAAAATTTTCTCTTATACGTTTAAAGATATATTTTTTCATTTATGTTAATGTAAAAATTTATAATTTTGTACCAAGAGAAACTTTGAAAACCTACCTAACCTTATTACAACAAGCGCAATTTAATTTAGCCTAACCGAACTAAATATATTTTAGATACGTTAACATTAATTTAATAATAAACAAACACAATGAAATATATTTTTTTCGTTATGTTCAGAATGATTTTGGCGAAATTATTGCATACACAAATTTTCGCTTGTCTTATATGGCAAGGTGAGCGTTGCTATTTAAGCCAAAATCGCAAGTTTTACCTAATCGGCACGACATATATATATATATGTACATGTACATAAAGCATAATATGAGTCAAGGCTGGAAATGCATACGAAGAATGGCAGTAGAAGTATTGCTCTACTCATTCTCCTCCCCTCCTTAACCTCTTCCTTCTTCCTCCTTCCCCTTCTCCCCCCCTTCCTTTCTTCTCTTTGCCACAGTTATGAGAGAGCAATAACGGAGAAGACGGTCACTGCCAGGGTCTGCCACACCGCATTTATGACCACTTCTGACGCTCAAGAAGAATCAAATGTCCTCCCTGAGTTATTATTTGTCTTCACTATTCAGCCTTCTTATCTTACACTCACACTCACACACACACACACACACACACACACACACACACACACACACATACACACACACACACACACGCACAAACACACAAACACACACACACACACACACACACACACACACACATACACCAAACACATACACACACTGCAACCAGAGAGAGAGGAGAGGATGAACCAGCGAGACTGGACCTAGTATTCACATTGAGTAGTGCAGATATTGAGGACATCACATATGAAAGATCCCTTGGGACCAGTGATCACGTGGTTCTGACCTTCGAATACATAGTAGAGTTACAAGTGGAGAGGGAAGCAGGAAGGGCAGGAAGAATGAAGCCAAACTACAAGAGAAGGGACTACATAGGCATGAAGAATTTCCTGCACGCGGGTTCAGTGGGACAGGGCACTAGCAAGGAAGTCAGTAAAGGAGATGATGGAATATGTGACAACAATATGCAAGGAAGCTGAGGAGAGGGTTGTACCCAAGGGTAACAGAAATAACGAGAAAGCCAGGATGAGCCCTTGGTTCACCCAAAGATGTAGAGAGGCAAAAACCAAGTGTGCTAGAGTATGGAAGAAGTATAGAAGGCAAAGGACCCAGGAGAATAAGGAGAGCAGTCGAAGAGCCAGAAATGAATATGCACAGGTAAGAAGGGAGGCCAAACGACAATAGGAAAATGACATAGCAGCGAAAGACAAATCTGACCCGAAACTGTTGTACAGCCACATCAGGAGGAAAACAACAGCCAAGGACCAGGTGATCAGGCTGAGGAAGGAAGGAGGGGAGGTCACAAGAAACGACCGCTAAGTATGTGAGGAGCTCAACATGAAATTCAAAGAAGAGTTCACAGAGGAGACAGAAGGGCCTCCAGAAAGACGGAGAGGTGGGGTACACCATCAAGGGTTGGACACAATACATACGACCGAGGAAGAAGTGAAGAGGCTGCTAAGCGAGCTAGATACCTCAAAGGCCGGAAACATCTCTCCATGGGTCCTGTTAGTGTACCACTAACAACAATCTTCAACACATCTATCGAAACTGGGCGACAACCTGAGGTATGGAAGACAGCAAATGTAGTCCTAATTTTTTAAAACGGGAGACAGACACGAAGTACTAAACTACAGACCAGTGTCACTGACATGCATAGTATGCAAAGTCATGGAGAAGATTATCAGGAAAAGAATGGTGGATCATCTAGAAAGGAATGAGCTTATCAACGACAGCCAGCACGGTTTCAGGGACGGGAAATCCTGTGTCACAAAGCTACTGGAGTTCTATGACAGGGTGACAGCAGTAAGACAAGAGAGAGGGGTGGGTAGATTACGTTTTCTTGGACTGTAAGAAAGTGTTTGACACAGTTCCACACAAGAGATTTGTGCAAAAGCTGGAGGACCAGGCAGGGATAACAGGGAAGACACTGCAATGGATCAGGGAATAACTGTCGGGAAGACTACAGCGAGTCATGGTACGTGACGAGGTGTCAGAGTGGGCGAATGTGACGAGTGGAGTTCCACAGGGACCAGTCCTATGACCGGGGCTGTTTCTGATATATGTGAACGACATGACGGAAGGAATAGACTCAGAAGTGTCCCTGTTTCCAGATGATGTGAAGTTGATGAGAAGAATTCAATCGGACGAGAACCAAGAAGAACTACAAAGGGATCAGGACTGGTCCAGCAACTGGCTCCTGGAGTTCAACTCCACCAAGTGCAAAGTCATGAAGATTGGGGAAAAGCAAAGAAGACCGCAGACGGAGTACAGTCTAGGGGGCCAGAGACTACAAACCTCAATCAAGGAAAAGGATCTTGGGGTGAGTATAACACCGGGCACATCTCATGAGGCGCACATCAACCAAATAACTGCTGCAGCATATGGGCGCCTAGCAAATCTAAGAACAGCATTCCGACATCTTAATAAGGAGTCATTCAGGACCCTGTACACTGTGTACGTTAGGCCCATATTGGAGTATGCAGCGCCAGTTTGGAACCCTCACCTAGCCAAGCATGTAAGGAAATTTGAGAAAATGCAAAGGTTTGTAACAAGACTAGTCCCGGAGCTTAGGGGAATGTTCTACGAGGAGCGGTTAAGGAAAATTGACCTGACGACACTGGAGGACAGGAGAGATAGGGGTGATATGATAACGACTTATAAAATACTGAGAGGAATCGACAAGGTGGACAGAGACAGGATGTGCCAGAGATGGGACACAGCAACAAGGGGTCACAGTTGGAAGTTGAAGACTCAGATGAATCACAGGGATGTTAGGAAATATTTCTTCAGTCACAGAGTTGTCAGGAAGTGGAATAGTTTGGGAAGTGATGTAGTGGAGGCAGGATCCATACATAGCTTCAACAAGAGGTATGATAAAGCTCATGGAGCAGGAAGAGTGATCTAGTAGCGGCCAGTGAAGAGGCGGGCCAGGAGCTGTGACTCGACCCCTGAAACCACAATTAGATGAGTACAGGAGCCAGGTATGACAAGGACCACTACGCTAAGACGGAGTAAATCCGGTAAACGGTAAGTTAAGAGGCAGGGCCAGGAGCTATAACTCATCTCTTGCAACCACAACTAGGTGAGTACACACACACACACACACACACACACACACTCAGGGAGAGACATGCGTTCACACTCTGGACTGTGTTCCTTAATGGACTGCTTGTCAATTTGCATTACTTACTCTGAGTATGTGAGAGAGAGAGAGAGAGAGAGAGAGAGAGAGAGAGAGAGAGAGAGAGAGAGAGAGAGAGACAAACAAACAGACAGACAGAAAGACAGACAGACAGTGACAGAGACAGACAGACAGACAGAATGAAGAAAAACATGCTATATTTGCCCGCGTAAACTCTAGAGGGGAGACACAGCAGGAGAGCAGCGAGGGTGTACATTCATTCATCTCTGTCTATCTCTGATGAATGACTCCCCAGTGTTGACATACAGTGTGAACAGCTGACTGGGTGTAGCAGCCCCGGGCAGCTGTTTGCCACTGTTGACGTTCAGTGTGATCAGCTGACTCGGTCAGCTGTTTTGCTGCGCCTCTTTTAACAATAAAGGAAGCTAAGTACCTTTACCACTACAGTAATATAAGAAAGATACTAAAGTAAAGATATACTTTAAACATTACTGAACACCAACCCACTTATTGCCGCTCCAACCCACCCACAAGTTCAAACACCCACCCACAAGTTCAAACACCCACCCACAAGTTCAAACACCCACCCACAAGTTCAAACACCCACCCACAAGTTCAAACACCCACAAAGTTCAAACACCCACCCACAAGTTCAAACACCCACCCACAAGTTCAAACACCCACCCACAAGTTCAACCCACCACAAGTTCAAACACCCACCACAAGTTCAAACACCCACCCACAAGTTCAAACACCCACCCACAAGTTCAAACACCCACCCACAAGTTCAAACACCCACCCACAAGTTCAAACACCCACCCACAAGTTCAAACACCCACCCACAAGTTCAAACACCCACCCACAAGTTCACCCACCCACCCACAAGTTCAAACACCCACCCACAAGTTCAAACACCCACCCACAAGTTCAAACACCCACCCACAAGTTCAAACACCCACCCACACACCGTCCCACAGCCATTTAAACACGGTATTACATATCGAATATTTATTACAAGTAATTATATTTTGAATATGTTTCTTGTCTAATTTGTATTAGAAATTATAACTACAATATTGTTACCAAATTATATCGTAGATTTTAGATAATGACGGTAATGTTAATACCATTTAGTTAATTGGTGCTTCTTTGGTATAAATAATGGAGGGTTTATCTCAGTGAGAGAGAGAGAGAGAGAGAGAGAGAGAGAGAGAGAGAGAGAGAGAGAGAGAGAGAGAGAGAGAGAGAGAGAGAGAGAGAGAGAGAGAGAGAGAGAGAGAGAGAACCTCACCGAATAACTCCTGACTGAAGTTTAAAATTGTGTACATACATGTGAAGAGAGAGATTGTCTACATCTGACTGAGGTGAGACAGCATCTACTTCTGACACATGTAGACACACACAGCAAATCATACATGCATCTGAGTATCATACAAGTGATAAATGTATAGCATACATAATTATACATAAATAACTTATTTATCAATTTCACTCGTCTGAAGTTACACTATAATTTCTAACTGGTATAATCTTGTCATTGGAGTCAAGTGGATTATTATTAGTTATATGTGTCGGTACCACTATAATTGGTCTGATATATGATTCGGTGGTGGAATTATAGGAAAATGATATACATACGTGTATATATATATATATATATATATATATATATATATATATATATATATAATATATATATATATATATATATATATATATATATATATATATATATATTATTTATATATTATATTTATATAATATATATATATATATTATATAATATATATATATATATATATATTATATCTTATATATATATATTATATATAATATATATATATTATATATAATATATATATATATTATATATATGATATATTATATATATATATATATATATATATATATATATATATATATATATATATATATATATATATATATATTATTTTTTATTAATCACATCGGCTGTTTCCCACTGAGGCAGGGTGGCCCGAAAAAGAAAAAGTTTTATCATCATTCACTCCATCACTGTCTTGCCAGAGGCATGCTTACACTACAGTTATAAAACTGCAACATTAACACCTCTCCTTCAGAGTGCCGGCACTGTACTTCCCATCTCCATGACTCAAATCCGGCCTGCCGGTTTCTCTGAATCCCTTCATAAATATTACCCTGCTCACATTCCAACAGCATGTCAAGTCCTAAAAACCATTCGTCTCCATTCACTCCTATCAAATACGCTCACGCATGCTTGCTGGAAGTCCAAGCCCCTCGCATATAAAACCTCCTTTACCCCCTCCCTCCAACTTTTCCTAGGCCGACCCCTACCCCACCTTACACCCACTACAGATTTATACATTTTCGAAGTAATTCTTATTTTGTTCTATCTCTACATGTCCGAACCACCTCAACAACCCCTCCTCAGCTCTCTGGATAATAGTTTTGGTAATCCCGCACCTCCTCCTAATTTCCAAACTATGAATTCTCTGCATTATATTCACACCACACATTGCCCTCAGACATGACATCTCCACTGCCTCCAGCCTTCTCCTCGTTGCAACATTCACAATCCATGCTTCACACCCATGCAAAAGCGTTGGTATAACTATGCTCTCATACATTCCCCTCTTTGCTTACATGGAAAAAGTTCTTTGTCTGTACAGACTCCTCAGTGCACCACTTACCCTTTTCCCCTCATCAATTCTATGATTCACCTCATCCTTCATAGACCCATATATATGTATATATATATATATATATATATATATATATATATATATATATATATATATATATATATATATATATATATATATATATATATATATATATATATATATATAAGCAGTCATTACCCCTCTGAAATAGCGTGAGTGTATGGAAAAGGAAGTCCTATCACCTTAGGGTAATCTTGTAAGCCTTTAAATTGATATTCTTGCATATATAATACAGCATCATTCCCCATGAGCCAGGGCCTGAGCCTTGGAACAAAAACAAGCTGCCTGGGTCCCATATTTTTGAGTCTTCTGCGACTCCTGAGGACTGTGCACTCCCCTCCGGGTCCTGAGCCTATGAACCTATAATGGAGATATTTTGCTTGGATCAAAGCCAAGGTAGATGCACGTGTGTAGTCCCACACCACCTGCTTGCCGTCTGTCCAGGCTTGAAGGGTGATATATATATATATATATATATATATATATATATATATATATATATTATTATATTATATAAACATATATATATATATATATATATTATATATGTCTGCACGATTAGGTAAAACTGGTCAATTAGCAAGAACTCATTTAAAATTAAGTCCTTTCTAAAATTTTCTCTTATACGTTTAAAGATAAATTTTTTCATTTATGTTAATGTAAGTATTTATAATTTTGTACCAAGAGAAACTTTGAAAACCTACCTAACCTTATTACAACAAGCTCAATTTAATTTAGCCTAACCCAACTAAATATATTTTAGATACGTTAACATTAATTTAATAATAAACAAACACAATGAAATATATTTTTTTCGTTATGTTCAGAATGATTTTGGCGAAATTATTTCATACACAAATTTTCACTTGTCTTATATGGCAAGGTGAGCCTTGCTATTTAAGCCAAAATAGAAAGTTTTACCTAATCGGCACGATATATATATATATATATATATATATATATATATATATATATATATATATATATATATATATATATATATATATATATATATATAAAAATATTTCATTGAGGGAGATATACCTGAATATGTCATCGATAGGGATACAGCGATATATGTCACTGAGGGGAGTATAGAGATATATTTCAATTTCTACTTCGGTGATAAGAGCGATATCCTTCACTACTGGCGACCAATCTACAACTGACCAATTCAGAGTTAATCTACGGCTATCTTATCTAACTTTAACTAAGCGTCAGCTGTTCAGTCTTCAGCTAACGATATTTAAAGGGGAAAACAACAAGTGGGGGAGGGAGCAGCTTAGCTAACCAATCTGCTGCTAACCAACAATGCAGTTACACAGCTGTCGTTGATACATCTGTCGTTGATGCATCAACGACAGATGTATCAATGACAGCTGTATCAGTGACTGCAGCATCAACGATAGGTGTGTCAACGACAGATGTGTTAACGAGAGATATAGATACATCATAGATATTGAGCCCAAAATATGCATTTGGCTTAATTTTAGTTTGGAACTTAGAAACTAAACACACACACACACACACACACACAGCACACGCACACGCACACACACACACACACACACACACACACACACACACACACACACACACACTGGAGGATTAATTTAGTGTGAAACAAAACACCGACCGAGGGAAAGGGAACAAAAGGCTCTAAAGGATGCGTAAATAAAAAAAAAAGTAGGAAGAATGGGAACGAAAGATAATTGTGAAAGAACAAAACCTTCAGAGAATGGAAGAGGAAGTGGCAAAATTGTGAAAGAATGGTGAAGGAATGAGGTCAATAATGGAGGGGAGGAGAGAACAGAGGGAAGTGAGAAAGAGGAAAAAAACAGATCAGACAAGTGAACTGGGGATGGCTAACAAGGAAATTTGGAAAGGTAAACAAAAGAAGATAAGATAAGATAAAATAGAAGAGTGGAGTAGAGAAAAGAAGAGAATTTGGAAAGCTCGAAGCTTGCCTCCTCCGACTGGAACACTCTTCTCCTTAGATGATGTTCATAATCAAGGGAACACCTTCGTTGAACTTATCCTTAATCTGCAACACAAGTACACCCGTCACCTGCAGTGTGTGACGAGGCCCTCAGAGTCCGCTCGTGCCATGTACAAGGCTTGGAGAAGCTACAAGAGACATCTCACTACCTATAACAGGAACCTGTACAGACAAGCTTGTTGACAAATGGAAGAAGTCCAAAACTGAGCCATCTCTAGATGGGAGACTGACATAAAAAGAAAACTGGCATCAGGAAGGGTGGACTCTAAAACCTAATGGTCAAGGGCCATTAGGTTCTCCACCTGATGAAATTATTCCACCTATAAATCGACAGGATGAAACTCTCTCGACCAGCAATCAAGAAAACGCTTATCGTTTTGTTGAACACTTTGCTACGAAGATACAAGTTCCTGATCCGCTTAAGAAACTTCAATGCTAACTAAAAAGAAAAGTGTCAGAGTTATCTGAGGTGACAATAAGGCAGGATGAAGTGTATTTCCTTAAATTTCTGGACCAAGAAAAGGGTGAGGCCCCAGATAAGTTGAGCCTAAGAGTGCAAAGTAGATGTGTTGACCAGCTAGCATTGCCTCTAACTCGCATCTATCAGCACTACCTAGCATAATGTAAATGGGCTTCTCCGTGGAAAAAGGCAAATATAGTCACTGTTTACAAAGAGAATAGCAAAGCGGAGAGCAAAAGCTGCAGACCAGCGTCACTCTTACCAATAACTGGGCAAAATTCTTGAAACAATAATCTCACGGCAAATGACAACAATATTTTTGACTAGCTCTCGCTTCTCTCTGACCTTCTTAAACCTCTTAAACCTGTTAAAGCTCTCCACTATGCGGCACCAGTCACTGGATGAATACAAAATCAGCTATGTAGTAGCACTGGACACTGCTGATGATTTCGTCCGAATATAGCACCAGGACCTCTTGGCATGCACTGGAGATCGCCGACTCTGGTAGATCTCTAAGAGCAGTTCTTAACGGGACAGTGCAAGTGTTCTGCAAGGAAGTGTGCTCGGGCCACTGTTATGGAATATCTACTGCAATGACCTTCTTCAACTTATCATAGAATTACATGCTTATGTAGACGATTGTACTCTGACATGTATTTATCCAAGAGTGGAAATGCCCTCTGCTCTAAGTTACATCAGTCATAAGCTTATGGCTACTTCAGCCTTGGGAAGACGATGGTAGGTCACACTAACTTCTGAGAAAATACGAAGTATGATGGTCTCTAGGCAGCATGAAGTTAATGCTGGAACAGTGGTAAGAATGAATGAGAGTTAGATTTCGGGGATGAGGTGGATATTCTGTGGGTGAAATCTGACAAAAAAATGTCTATGAAGAATCATTATGGACAGAATAAGAGAACCAAGCAAGACTACTCATCTCTCGCCTGGACCCAGCCTGGACAGATCTGTCATTTCAACAGAGCCTTTAACACACTTGGCTTCACTCCGAGGACAGCGAGAAGACAGCAACTATACCACAAGACGGGCAGCAAACAGCTACTACACTCTGGTTCTACCCTTCTGAAGAACATCATTTCATCTGAGATCATTTATTCATAGGATAACTCGAGTCTGAAACATGTTCGTACAGCGTGTACAGCCCAGCTGAGGCTGTGTTGCATGTACAGCCCAGCTGAGGCTGTGTTGCATGTACAGCCCAGCTGAGGCTGTGTTGCATGTACAGCCCAGCTGAGGCTGTGTTGCATGTACAACCCAGCTGAGGCTGTGTTGCATGTACAACCCAGCTGAGGCTGTGTTGCATGTACAGCCCAGCTGAGGCTGTGTTGCATGTACAGCCCAGCTGAGGCTGTGTTGCATGTACAACCCAGCTGAGGCTGTGTTGCATGTACAGCCCAGCTGAGGCTGTGTTGCATGTACAGCCCAGCTGAGGCTGTGTTGCATGTACAACCCAGCTGAGGCTGTGTTGCATGTACAGCCCAGCTGAGGCTGTGTTGCATGTACAACCCAGCTGAGGCTGTGTTGCATGTACAACCCAGCTGAGGCTGTGTTGCATGTACAACCCAGCTGAGGCTGTGTTGCATGTACAGCCCAGCTGAGGCTGTGTTGCATGTACAACCCAGCTGAGGCTGTGTTGCATGTACAGCCCAACTGAGGCTGTGTTGCATGTACAACCCAGCTAAGGCTGTGTTGCATGTACAACCCAGCTGAGGCTGTGTTGCATGTACAACCCAGCTGAGGCTGTGTTGCATGTACAGCCCAGCTGAGGCTGTGTTGCATGTACAACCCAGCTGAGGCTGTGTTGCATGTACAACCCAGCTGAGGCTGTGTTGCATGTACAACCCAGCTGGCAGAGCTCGGAGATTAAATGTGGAACGCTGCAGCCTAAGACAGAGATGTTTAAAAACTGGAAGAGTGTTTCAACACGCAATATCTCTCATTCCTTCCCTCTTTCTTTCCTTCTCTCCCCTCTCTCCCTCCCTCCATCAAAGTAATGATGGTGAACAATTAGTGATGATGATGACTGTTCACCAGACGGGTGGCTGAGGTTAACTGATCCACCAATATGGCTTCCAATGACTGCCATTACTCCGACTGTGATGGCATCAGTTTCTACCCATCAGACCATTCTGATGGCCATTTAGAGTTTGGAAGAAATTACCGGAAAGAGTCCAGGGGACTGTGGGAGTGTCAGATATATATATATATATATATATATATATATATATATATATATATATATATATATAAATATATATATATATATATATATATATATATATATATATATATATATATATATATATATATATATATATATATATATATATATATATATATATATATATATATATATATATATATATTTTTTTTCTTTCATGAAATGAAATATATGTGGGCATTAAAATTATACTGAAAAAATGAAGTACGAAATTACAGCATCTCTTTGATGGCAAAAACTCCCAGGTATCTTTTTGAAAAATACAAATGTTATTGCATAAAATTATTCAGTACATACAAGGTTATACATACAGTTATGAATATACATCTGTGGATATACGTTGAAATTCACACTCACTTAACAGTAACCATTTTGTGTTACGGACTTCGCTCATAATGAAGTGAATATGTATTTACATACATATGGATCACCCATGTGTGTGTGTGTGTGACGAGATGCAAAACGTATACAGAGTAATCAGAGACAATGTGGGAAAAACAGTGAGTGAGGTTACGCCCTACAGAGTCTGTATCGTAACCAGCGATCAGATTTACCAGTGAGACGAGGGAGGGAAAGGAGGTGCGGGAGACCGATAACCCAGAGGCTTACTGTCTCCCCAAGATGGGGATCCCCCGAACCATTACGTCAAACGCAGAGGATTACTGTACCCCAGGTGGTCGCTAGGAAAGGGGGTCGTACCTCACTACCATGGAAGTAGGGTCGAGTCTCCAAATTTACACACGATTTCTTTCTCTCTCTCTCTCTCTCTCTCTCTCTCTCTCTCTCTCTCTCTCTCTCTCTCTCTCTCATATATAAAATAATTATATATATATATATATATATATATATATATATATATATATATATATATATATATATAAAATATATATAAATAATTATCTCAAAGGATAAAAATTAAAACAACAACGGAGGAAGTTGAATGCTAGCTCTAGGTCTTTCGTGTTGCAATCGACACATCAAACTCGCTTCCTCTGATCGCATTTGCTTGGATCTAGTTCTGTTTTCTGCACGATTGCAAGCTCCCCGTGGTTGTTATATATATATATATATATATATATATATATATATATATATATATATATATATATATATATATATATATATACTTTCCAAATACCTGAAGAATTTTACACTACTAAAGCTTTGCCTCAAATCCATAAAAATAAGAAATAATACCCCAAATTTAGACAAAATACCATAGTGTCTCCCATTTGAGAGGCAATAAGTCGAAGCATGGCCAAACAATTCACGAAACAACAATAAAGTGAAATAAAGCGAATGCAGTTTTCCAGAGTGATGGGATAGAACGAGGCTTCAATTGCTTCAGCCAAATATTAACAATATCAATTTCTGGATAAAATTCGTTTAATAAATTCTGAAACGAAATCTTATAGACAGCTCCAGGCATTGTTTCATATATTTCATATATTGGTCTACATATTGTATATATATATATATATATATATATATATATATATATATATATATATATATATATATATATATATACGTATATAGTATATATATATATATATATGTGTGTGTGTGTGTGTCTGTGTGTATGTGTGTGTGTGTGTGTGTGTGTGTGAGTGTGTGTGTGTGTGTGTGAGAGTGTGTGTGTGTGTGTGTGTACTCACCTAATTGTGGTTGCAGGGGTCGAGACTCAGCTCCTGGCCCCGCCTGTGTGTGTGTGTGTGTGTGTGTATAATATATTGGAAGGAGGCGTGATAGGAGAATGGTAGAAAGTTGTGAGAAAGAGAGGGCATGACGACAGGTAAATGAGAAAGAAGGAATAGAGGAACTACTGGATAAAGAAGGAAGAGAAAATGGGAATGCGAGGAAAAAAAAGTGGTAATGTTCTTATGTTAGTGGGATGGAATGTGAAGGACCTGCCTAGTATGGGCCAACAGGCCTGCTGCAGTGTTCCTCCTTTCTTATGTTCATATGTAGAGATAGAGAAGTGATTGTGGGTAGAGGTGAGGAGAGGAGGAGGAGAAGGAGGAGGGCAGGAGGAGGAGGAGGAAGGGGTGAAGAGGTAGATGGTTGAAACAGAAATGGAGAGGAAGGCGGGGGAAGGAGAAAGAAGGGTAAAGAGGAAGGAAGTGAATGAAGAAGGAACTAAAAGAAGGAAGAAAGTAAAGGACACAAGGAATGAAGAGTGAAAGGAAGGAAGAAAGGACAGAAGGAAGAAAGAAAAAAGGAAAGAAGGAAGGAAGGATTAAGTCGTGAATTACACAAGGAATTACTTCGTCTCTGCTCTTATGGCTGAATAATACACATTAAAACACTGAAAATGACACTTAAGGGAGTGACACTTCAGGGAGTGGCACTTGAGGGAGTGGCACTTGAAGGAGCGACACTTGAGGAAATGGCACTTGAGGGAATGACACTTGATGGAGTGGCACTTGAGGGAGTGACACTTGAGGGAGTGACACTTTAGAGAGTGACACTTGAGGGAGTGCCACTTGAAGGAGTGGCACTTGAGGGAGTGGCACTTGAGGGAGTGGCACTTGAGGGAGTGACACTTGAGGGAGTGGCACTTGAGGGAGTGGCAGTTGAGGGAGTGGCAGTTGAGGGAGTGGCACTTGTTATACCTTTAAATCAGTGAGCTGTTCTCTCTCTTGAGTATACATCCTTGGTATACATACTAGGTATACATAAAATACATACTTGATATACATACTTGGTATGTATACTTGGTATTTATACTTGTTATACATACTTGATATACATAGTTGGTATACACACTGGGTATACATACTAGTTATATGCACTCTGTATATATGCTGGATATACATACTGAGAATACATATAGAATATATACACTGGCGGAGGTCATAAATATATGCCACACTGGGAAGAAAATGCTGCTGTTGATAATAATAATAATAGCAACAATATTGTTAATAATAATAATGATAATAATATATAATAATAATGCTAGCAATAATAATAATAATGGTAAAAATATATAATACTAATAATAATAATAATAATAATAATAATAATAATAATAATAATAATAAAATATTAACAATAATAAAAATAATAATAATAATAATAATAATAATAATAATAATAACAATAATAATAATAATAATAATAATAATAATAATAATAATAATTGCTGTCAGTTGGGTAACCCTGAGAAAGGCAGTATTTACTTGTGATCGCGTCCGTGATTGTTATCCTAATCATTTTTTCTGATAGTTCCCTGATAGTAGTCTCCATTGCTCTCCTGATGGTATTCCTGATGGGCTTTCAATCATCTTGTCTCTCTGCTGATCGTGTATTCCTGATGGTCTCTCAACCGTACTCATGACTGTCTGGTGACCGTCTCTTCCTGACTGGTTCCTGATCTTCCTGATCATCTCGCGATGCTGTCTTCGTAAAGATTCCTATCGTCGTCCTTGAGACGCATATTAACTGCCAACACCCGCGATAGTCTAGGGATAGTCTATCCCTAGTCTATAATGCTGTGAAGCCTTCCGTGATAGGTAGCAATAGTCTCTGCTGAAAGGTTTGAAATTTTCTACTAAAGGCTGGCAAGTCTCCTGTGATAGGCAGCGATAGTCTCTGCTGTATGTTAAATGATTCTCTGCCATAGGCTGCTACAGCCTCTGCATATACGCTGTATGGATAATTCGGATTATTATATTCACGGGGAAAGCGCTCAACCCGCAAGAGCCATAAAGGCGGGAAATGCAAGGCAGTCAAGTTTGATCTGACGAAGGCAGGAGTGGGTTCAAGTCTCGGATTCAAATTCCCTTCACCAGCCTCGAGGCGCTGTCTGAAGGACCGGGGAAGGGAAGGGTAGCTTCAATTTCAAGACCCAAGAACCCTTTCCTCCGGGACTGGGTTCTTTTTGGTTCTTGGAAATAAAGAGTTTCCCGAATTTCCCAGAATGAGGCGCTTATCTCCCTCCTCCTCCTCCTCCTTCCCCTTCTCCTCTATTCCATCTTTGTCTCCGCTTCCCCCTCTTCTCGTAAATTCATTTCCTCACGCCCTCGTCTTCCCTTCACCTTTCCTCCCTCCCGCCATTATTCTAGACTGGTAAACACATAGTCATGTGTTCTTCGCGGGTTATACGGCGGGGATTTGAGATTTTCGTGGCAAATAATTCTTGATTCGTGCCAGATCTCTTAGGCTGGCGCGGGAGACGGCGCCAGAAATCCCGAGGGAAAGAGAGAGAGAGTTAGGTATCCAGGGGAGATAGAGACGAAGGCATCCTGGGAAGAGACACGGGATGATATCCTGGAGAGAGAGAGAGAGAGAGAGAGAGAGAGGTTAAAAGATTCTGTACGAGGCACAAGTACGCTCACACCTTGAGTATATTCCACTTTCTTGGATTGCCTGCCCTCCATCTCATCTGCAACTTCTTGGCAGAGTAGATGACAGAGTAAGACGACTCATCTCTCGCCTGGACTCAGCCTGGTTAGATCTGTCATTTCAGCAGAGCCTTCAAAACCGGAGGAGTGTGAGTGGCCTTACTGTTATGTACAAGACCAATATTGTCAAAGTACCACACTTGCCTCCACTCCGAGGACAGCGAGAAGTGAGCTTCTACACAGCAAGACGGGCAGCCAGCAGCAACTTCACTCTGACTGT
Organism: Cherax destructor; assembly: GCA_009830355.1. Taxonomy (NCBI): domain Eukaryota; kingdom Metazoa; phylum Arthropoda; class Malacostraca; order Decapoda; family Parastacidae; genus Cherax; species Cherax destructor. The sequence continues at coordinate 202,184 of WNWK01001285.1, read as the reverse complement.
AACCTCCTCCAGAACATCGCTAAATCTGATATCATTTATTTCCAGGATGACTCGAGTCTGGAACATGTTCGTACAGCATAATGATGTCAACGAAATAAAGTCAGTTGATCAAATGAAATTACTGGCCCACAGATGGCTCCAACTTCATCCTGTTCCCTATTTGCATGTCTCATAACAATAAAAAGGCTTTCAAATGAGCTGATGTAGGTAACAGCTCTTAGCTTGTAAATGAAGTTAGGACCCTTAACCTAACCTTCTTAAACCCTGTGTAAGAGAGAGAGAGGGGGAGGGAGAGAGAGAGAGAGAGAGAGAGAGAGAGAGGAGAGAGAGAGAGAGAGAGAGAGAGAGGGGAGTTAGAGAGAGAGAGAGAGAGAGGAAGAAACATCCAGCAGAACAAGACTGTTGGAGCAACGTTTCGCTACAAGAAGGACTTTTCCTGTTAGCTTAAAAGAGCTCTCTTAGAGGAAAACCTTACCTTATTGGACTTTTTTCCTGATACACGTTGTAGCCCTCGCAAGGTATCTTACCATCGCACTCCCACGGACTTCCTTACTCTTGTTTATGTGCTACAAGATGTCAATTTAGGCCACTCTGACACTCACGCATTGTGTGTGATGTGTCTCAGGGTTAAATTGGAACTTCAGGCTGGCGCGTTGTTTACATATTTGCAGCTCATTTAACTTACTGGCTTCTCATATAAACACCAAGTTGTATATGGAGTTTGCATAATCTTAAACAAAGCTTTGACAAAGCTCCTGGAGAGCGAAACGTTGCTACAATAAAATGTCGCATTAGTTGCACATGTGACCTTTTACCTAAGATGTTGTCGGCAATTCTACCGACATTAGAGACGAGGTGACCGTCACAAGAGTTGATGTATAACCTCACATCTTCAGGCAGTGATGTAAATAAATGTGACAGTAGAGTGAGTGAGGCAACCACGGGGGAGGTCAGTGTTGGCTCAGTTATTAACCACGGGGGAGGTCAGTGTTGGCTCAGATATTAACTACGGGGGAGGTCAGTGTTGGCTCAGATATTAACCACGGGGGAGGTCAGTGTTGGCTCAGATATTAACCACGGGGGAGGTCAGTGTTGGCTCAGTTATTAACCACGGGGGAGGTCAGTGTTCGCTTAGATATTAACCACGGGGGAGGTCAGTGTTGGCTCAGTTATGAACCACGGGGAGGTCAGTGTAGGCTCAGATATTAACCACGGGGGAGGTCACTGTTGGCTCAGATATTAACCACGGTGGGAGATCAGTGTTGGCTCAGATATTAACCACTGTGGGAGTTCAGTGTCCTTCCGTAACATTAACCACTGGGAATATCACTGTCCTTCCCAACATTAACCACGGGGGTGATCAATGCCTTTCCCGATATTAACCAGTGCTCAGGTTCTCGTAAATCCTCTCTGGCATTCACGGAGGTCTTATCTAATATTCATCCGCATCCACTATGCTCTATCTGGCATTTCAAATCGGGCTGCTATTGGCGGACGGTGGATAGAGCCTCGACCACTCCTGAGTGACCCGCACGGAGTTAAGAAATATGAAACGATCTAAGGTGCAGTTAGAGACACCCAAGAACAGAATCCCCCACAAATACCTGTCATTTACTGAGACGAAATGTGATCATATCTCCTAAGCTAACGTAGGAAGTAGCATTTGTAAAAGTCAGGTCGCCATTTACAGAGGCCAAATTCCGGCAATGCTCGCTGCTGGCATTTTGCAGCAAACTGCACTCAACTGGCATTTACGGCTCATATAACTCTTCACAATGTAAAACTTTGTAATAAATGCAGGGGCGACTTGAGGGTAAGACGCCACACTCCCTGACTAGCAACATCAGAGAGAGAGAGAGAGAGAGAGAGAGAGAGAGAGAGAGATGATTAATCTCTCTCATTCTTTGTGATCTACCCACATCATCATCATCATCAGAGGAACTGTAAACACTATCAGAGCCTCATTCAAAGAAGCGAGGAATGGTATAAACGACTTCACAAAATCGAGAACTGAACAGTTTGTGGGAAGTCACAATGGTGTGACATAAATGTGAAGGAGGATGTGCACAGTGTGCACCCAGCACATCACTACCTAGCCAAGGTGGTAGTTAAACTGTGAATCAACTCTCCTCTACCAAGATTATGAACAGGATCACTCTGCTACCACAAATCACATTTGACACG
>WNWK01001285.1:187500-195000 GCA_009830355.1 Cherax destructor | reverse complement strand
TTTAGCAAAGTTCACTCAACAATGGAATCTAATTCTTCGTGGATAAACTTAATAAGATCTAACACTCTAAGATGGTATTTAGGTAAATGAATCCGTACGGGTACGGGTACCGGTGTATTAGGTTTGAAGTCTATAGACTACACTGTTGCTGTGACTCCACGTCACCTGTTCGCCACCAGTTATATAAACCATTCGTAATTAACGTTATTTTGTGAATATAAATATTAAAGTGTATATATACTGAGGTATACACCTCTCCAAGTATATACATAGTGAGGTATACTCCTAAACTAAATACTCATACTGTAAACTACTTGGAACAACGCTCAGGGTTATTTTCCCATAATATAATTTCAAAATTTACTATTGATATAACCATCCTACAAAACTTTGTCACAATGTAATATCCTCAGATTGTAATTTGAGTAAATTTATTATCTGCTATAAACATAAGCTAATGTTTAACTATAACAAACTTAATCAATTTCTCTAGTATTAAGTAGTCTATAAGCCATTAGATTTAGTCTGCCCATAATGCCATGGCATGATAGTGGCACTCCTTGCACTTCAGTTTATAATTGTAATTACAAAATCTCGATGTAAACTTGCAATGAAATAAAATTATTATTATTATTATTATTATTATTATTATTATTATTATTATTATTATTATTATATATACTGAGATATACACCTCTCCAAGTGTATATATACTGAGGTATACACCTCTCCAAGTGTATATATACTGAGGTATACACCTCTCCAAGTGTATATATACTGAGGTATACACCTCTCTAAGTGTATATATATACTGAGGTATACATCTCTCCAAGTGTATATATACTGAGGTATACACCTCTCCAAGTGTATATATACTGAGGTATACACCTCTCCAAGTGTATATATACTGAGGTATACACCTCTCCAAGTGTATATATATACTGAGGTATACATCTCTCCAAGTGTATATATACTGAGATATACACCTCTCCAAGTGTATATATACTGAGGTATACACCTCTCCAAGTGTATATATACTGAGGTATACACCTCTCCAAGTGTATATATACTGAGGTATACATCTCTCCAAGTGTATATATACTGAGATATACACCTCTCCAAGTGTATATATACTGAGGTATACACCTCTCCAAGTGTATATATACTGAGGTATACATCTCTCCAAGTGTATATATACTGAGATATACACCTCTTCAAGTGTATATATACTGAGGTATACATCTTTCCAAGTGTATATATACTGAGGTATACACCTCTCCAAGTGTATATATACTGAGGTATACATCTCTCCAAGTGTATATATACTGAGGTATACACCTCTCCAAGTGTATATATACTGAGGTATACATCTCTCCAAGTGTATATATACTGAGATATACACCTCTCCAAGTGTATATATACTGAGGTATACATCTTTCTAAGTGTATATATACTGAGGTATACACCTCTCCAAGTGTATATATACTGAGATATACACCTCTCCAAGTGTATATATACCGAGGTATACATCTTTCCAAGTGTATATATACTGAGGTATACACCTCTCCAAGTGTATATATACTGAGATATACACCTCTCCAAGTGTATATATACTGAGGTATACACCTCTCCAAGTGTATATATACTGAGGTATACACCTCTCCAAGTGTATATATACTGAGGTATACATCTCTCCAAGTGTATATATACTGAGATAAACACCTCTCCAAGTGTATATATACTGAGGTATACATCTTTCCAAGTGTATATATACTGAGGTATACATCTTTCCAAGTGTATATATACTGAGGTATACACCTCTCCAAGTGTATAAACGCCGCTGCTCAGGGTACACTCACGTCAGGAGAGATATACCCTTCTTAATGCTATGTATGAAAATATTTGGTTAATGGTTGGTTAATGGGGTTTAAATCCTATCGACTACACTAGGGTCATTCAGGCTGCACGTAACTAGATGATTAAGAGACACGTGCAACACCTGCGTATCTTTATTGTTGAAACGTTTCGCCCACACAGTTGGCGAAACGTTTCAACATGTGTCTTAATCATCAACTACTCGGTATTTTATGCCATTTTCAACATGGATCTATTCACCACCACAGAAGAAATACTTTAATCCCTAAAATTGGGCTTAAAGTCAACTCTCAGCGTATATACTCCGAGAGTAATACTCCTCTCAGCGTATATACACCGAGAGAAATACTCCTCTCAGCGTATATACTCCGAGAGTAATACTCCTCTCAGCGTATATACTCCGAGAGTAATACTCCTCTCAGCGTATATACTCCGAGAGTAATACTCCTCTCAGCGTATATACACCGAGGTAATACTCCTCTCAGCGTATATACTCCGAGAGTAATACTCCTCTCAGCGTATATACTCCGAGAGTAATACTCCTCTCAGCGTATATACTCCGAGAGTAATACTCCTCTCAGCGTATATACTCCGAGAGTAATACTCCTCTCAGCGTATATACTCCGAGAGTAATACTCCTCTCAGCGTATATACTCCGAGAGTAATACTCCTCTCAGCGTATATACACCGAGAGTAATACTCCTCTCAGCGTATATACACCGAGAGTAATACTCCTCTCAGCGTATATACACCGAGAGTAATACTCCTCTCAGCGTATATACACCGAGAGTAATACTCCTCTCAGCGTATATACTCCGAGAGTAATACTCCTCTCAGCGTATATACTCCGAGAGTAATACTCCTCTCAGCGTATATACACCGAGAGTAATACTCCTCTCAGCGTATATACACCGAGAGAAATACTCCTCTCAGCGTATATACTCCGAGAGTAATACTCCTCTCACCGTATATACACCGAGAGTAATACTCCTCTCAGCGTATATACTCAGAGAGTAATACTCCTCTCAGCGTATATACTCCGAGAGTAATACTCCTCTCAGCGTATATACACCGAGAGAAATACTCCTCTCAGCGTATATACTCCGAGAGTAATACTCCTCTCAGCGTATATACTCCGAGAGTAATACTCCTCTCAGCGTATATACTCCGAGAGTAATACTCCTCTCAGCGTATATACTCCGAGAGTAATACTCCTCTCAGCGTATATACACCGAGAGAAATACTCCTCTCAGCGTATATACACCGAGAGAAATACTCCTCTCAGCGTATATACACAGAGAGAAATACTCTTCTCAGCGTATATATATCTCTCTTATAAGCTCCGAGTCAGCTATCTGCAATTTTTTTTTGCAATATCTCAGTGAAGGATGAACACCTAGAATAAAAAGGCATTGAAAAATGTAGAATAAAAAATGATAGGGGAGATAGGAGAGAAAATAACTGTATATTTTCTAATTATCCCTCAAAGGATATTAGTGATTTACACGCGTTTACAAATGCACCTCCTCCCTATACTAATGCAAAAATTGTGAACAAGCGATACAAGATACAAAACAACCACGAGAGGGGGGGGAGTTGAATGATAGCTCTAGGCTTGCAATGTTGCAGAAAGGAGGAGGAGGAGGAGGAGGAGGAGGAGGTCCAAGCACGTATTTGCTTGGACCTCATCCTCCTTTCTCCAACATTGCAAGCTCCTGATGATGTGTTGATTGAAACACGAAAGGCCTGGAGCTATCATTCAACTACCCCTGTGGTTGCTTTGCATCCACTCCGTTTATAATCACTGAGAAATTTGACGTAAAATGTTTGGTCTATAGTTAGTCTCTTAGATTGCCAGTCTGCTAGTTTACTAGTTTAGCACTCAGTCATTCTGCTAGATTACTAGTGTTGCACTCTGTCATTCTGTTAGTTTACTAGTTTAGCACTCTGCCATTCTGCTAGTTTACTAGTTTAGTACTCCGTCATTCTGCTAGTTTACTAGCTTTGCATTCTGTCAGCCACCTAGTTTACTAGTTTTCCACTCTGTCAGTCTGCTAGTTCACTAGTTTTGCACTCTGTCAGTTTGCTATTTTACTAGATTTACTCTCTGTCAGACAGCTATTTTAATAGCTTTACACTCTGTAAACCTGCTAGCTTACTACTTTTACACTCTGTAAGCCTGCTGGTTTATAGTGTTGCACTCTCAGTCTTCTATTTTACTAGTTTTACGCTCTGTAAGCCTGCTAGTTTACTACTTTTGCACTCTTTCAGCTTAGTTTACTAGCTTTACACTTTGTCAGCTAGCTAGTTTATTAGTTTTGCAATCTCTCAGGGTGATAGTTCACTAGTTTACAGTGTTGCAGTATACCAGGTCCAGTATTCCTTCATCCAATATTGCTAGTCATACGACTTCTTCCCTGCCCTAGCATCATCTCTCCTCCTCCTTCTTCTCCTCTTCTTCGCCTCCTCTTCCTTTTCCTTCTCCTCTTCATAGCAGTTGAATTCTCTAAGGAATTCAAGTCAGGCCACGTTTGAACTTAGAGTTCACTGGGATGGGTCGTGATGCTCACTCCCAGCATCCCACACCAGCAGGGTGGACCACGGTCTTCCCACACCAGCAGGGTGGACCACGGTCTTCCCACACCAGCAGAGTAAACCACGGTCTTCCCACACCAGCAGGGTGGACCACGGTCTTTCCACACCAGCAGGGTGGACCACGGTCTTCCCACACCAGCAGATTGGACCACGGTCTTCCCACACCAGCAGAGTGGACCACGGTCTTCCCATACCAGCAGAGTGGACCACGGTCATCCCACACCAGCAGGGTGGACCACGGTCTTCCCACACCAGCAGAGTGGACCACGGTCTTCCCACACCAGCAGAGTGGACCACGGTCTTCCCACACCAGCAGAGTGGACCACGGTCATCCCACACCAGCAGAGTGGACCACGGTCATCCCACACCAGCAGAGTGGACCACGGTCATCCCACACCAGCAGAGTGGACCACGGTCTTCCCACACCAGCAGAGTGGACCACGGTCTCCCACACCAGCAGAGTGGACCACGGTCTTCCCATACCAGCAGAGTGGACCACGGTCTTCCCATACCAGCAGAGTGGACCACGGTCTTCCCATACCAGCAGAGTGGACCACGGTCTTTCCACACCAGCAGAGTGGACCACGGTCTCCCACACCAGCAGGGTGGACCACGGTCTTTCCACACCAGCAGAGTGGACCACGGTCATCCCACACCAGCAGCGTGGACCACGGTCTTTCCACACCAGCAGAGTGGACCACGGTCTTCCCACACCAGCAGAGTGGACCATGGTCTTCCCACACCAGCAGAGTGGACCACGGTCTTTCCACACCAGCAGAGTGGACCACGGTCTTTCCACACCAGCAGAGTGGACCACGGTCTTTCCACACCAGCAGAGTGGACCACGGTCTTCCCACACCAGCAGAGTGAACTACGGTCTTTCCACACCAGCAGAGTGGACCACTGTCTTTCCACACCAGCAGAGTGGACCACGGTCTTCCCACACCAGCAGGGTGGACCACGGTCTTCCCACACCAGCAGAGTGGACCACGGTCTTCCCACACCAGCAGGGTGGACCACGGTCTTCCCACACCAGCAGGGTGGACCACGGTCTTCCCACACCAGCAGGGTGGACCACGGTCATCCCACACCAGCAGGGTGGACCACGGTCTTTCACACCAGCAGAGTGGACCACGGTCATCCCACACCAGCAGAGTGGACCACGGTCTTCCCACACAAGCAGAGTGGACCACGGTCATCCCACACCAGCAGAGTGGACCATGGTCTTCCCACACCAGCAGAGTGGACCACGGTCTTCCCACACCAGCAGAGTGGACCATGGTCTTCCCACACCAGCAGAGTGGACCACGGTCTTCCCACACCAGCAGAGTGGACCACGTCATCCCACACCAGCAGAGTGGACCACGGTCTTCCCACACCAGCAGAGTGGACCACGGTCATCCCACCAGCAGAGTGGACCACGGTCTTCCCACACCAGCAGAGTGGACCACGGTCATCCCACACCAGCAGAGTGGACCACGGTCTTCCCACACCAGCAGAGTGGACCACGGTCATCCCACACCAGCAGAGTGGACCACGGTCATCCCACACCAGCAGAGTGGACCACGGTCATCCACACCAGCAGAGTGGACCACGGTCATCCCACACCAGCAGAGTGGACCACGGTCTTCCCACACCAGCAGAGTGGACCATGGTCTTCCCACACCAGCAGAGTGGACCACGGTAATCCCACACCAGCAGAGTGGACCACGGTCATCCCACACCAGCAGAGTGGACCACGGTCATCCTACACCAGCAGATTGGACCACGGTCTTCCCACACCAGCAGAGTGGACCACGGTCTTCCCACACCAGCAGAGTGGAACACGGTCTTCCCACACCAGCAGAGTGGACACGGTCATCCCACACCAGCAGAGTGGACCACGGTCATCCCACACCAGCAGAGTGGACCACGGTCTTCCCACACCAGCAGAGTGGACCACGGTCTTCCCACACCAGCAGAGTGGACCACGGTCTTCCCACACCAGCAGAGTGGACCACGGTCTTCCCACACCAGCAGAGTGGACCACGGTCATCCCACACCAGCAGAGTGGACCACGGTCTTCCCACACCAGCAGAGTGGACCACGGTCATCCCACACCAGCAGAGTGGACCACGGTCATCCCACACCAGCAGATTGGACCACGGTCTTCCCACACCAGCAGAGTGGACCACGGTCATCCCTCACCAGCAGAGTGGACCACGGTCTTCCCACACCAGCAGAGTGGACCACGGTCTTCCCACACCAGCAGAGTGGACCACGGTCATTCCACACCAGCAGATTGGACCACGGTCTTCCCACACCAGCAGAGTGGACCACGGTCTTCCCACACCAGCAGAGTGGACTACGGTCATCCCACACCAGCAGATTGGACCACGGTCTTCCCACACCAGCAGAGTGGACCACGGTCATCCCACACCAGCAGAGTGGACCACGGTCATCCCACACCAGCAGATTGGACCACGGTCTTCCCACACCAGCAGAGTGGACCACGGTCTTCCCACACCAGCAGAGTGGACCACGGTCATCCCACACCAGCAGAGTGAAACACGGTCTTCCCAAACGATCAGAGGGCTGAACCACGGTCTTTCCACACCAGCAAAGGGCTGGACCACGGTCTTCCCACACCAGCAGAGTGGACCACGGTCTTCCCACACCAGCAGAGTGGACCACGGTCACCCCACACCAGCAGAGTGAAACACGGTCTTCCCAAACGAGCAGAGGTCTGAACCACGGTCTTTCCACACCAGCAGAGGGCTGGACCACGGTCTTCCCACACCAGCAGAGTGAGCCATGGTCTTTCCACACCAGCAGAGTGGACCACGGTCTTTCCACACCAGAAGAGTGCTGGACCACGGTCTTTCCAGACCAGCAGAGGGCTGGACCACGGTCTTTCCAAACCAGCAGAGGGCTGGACCATGTCTGCTCGTGAGCACCAGTATCTCTTGAGCGCATTATAAGCAGACACATAACATTTACTCTTTTCACAAAGATTGTGAAACATGGGTATCTACTCTCTCTCTCTCTCTC
>WNWK01001285.1:170000-182500 GCA_009830355.1 Cherax destructor | reverse complement strand
ATTTCAATAAAACAATAAAGCATCTATTGAAGGGCAAAGCTGAATTAATTAAAAAATTTATTTCCACTAATCCATCTTTACCTTATATGTATGGATTAATTAAAACACATAAGCCTGGTAATCCTGTTAGACCAATTATTAGCTCCATAGGTTCAGTTTCTTATAAACTTTCTAAATGGCTTGTTGATATTTTGAGCCCAATTGTTGGAAAAATTTCTAATTTTAATGTTAAAAACAACTTAGATTTAGTTGATAAATTAAGCACCTTGACTGATTTAAATGATTTCAATATGGTTAGTTTTGATGTTACCTCCTTGTTTACAAAAGTTCCAGTTGATGATTTACTAAAGTTCTTATCTGAAGAACTGGTTAATTACGATTTACCATTGCCAGTTCCTACTATCATTAAACTTATTCAGTAATTCAGTAATGGTCCCAGATTTTCGCTTAGCAGATTATAATGGACTTAGAGAACACTTATCAACTGTGGACTGGGGTGAAGAAGAGAGGTATCAATATGACAGTTTTCTTAACACTATGCAGGCTGCCCAAAGAACATTTATCCCGTATAAAGAAATTAGATCAAGTAGAAATGACCCAAAATGGATGAATAATAGACTCAAATATCTTTAGGGCAGAAGAAAGGAATTTATAGGCGCATAAAAGAGGTGAGGGTCATCTTATAAATCAGTATACTGACATTAAGAGGGACGTTAAAAGGGAATAAGAAAAGCTAAACGGGACTATGAAATTAAAGTCGCTAGGGATTCAAAAACTAACCCAAAAGTTTTTTCCAGGTTTATAGAACAAAAGTTAGGGATAAGATAGGTCCCTTAAAAATAACTTTGGGCATCTTACTGACAAGGAGAATGATATGTGCTCTATTTTTAATAATTATTTTCTCTCGGTTTTCACACAGGAAGACATTAATAATATCCCAGTAATTAATTTTACAGAGGCCCAGAAGAAGATAAATTATGTAATATCACAGTCACTAGCGAAATGATTATGAAACAGCTGGACCGACTGAAACAAAATAAATCGCCGGGTCCTGATGAGCTTTTGCAAGGGTTCTTAAGGAATGCAAAATGGAACTCTGTGAACCAATATCTAACATTTTTAATTTATCTCTTCAAACAGGTGTAGTGTCTGATATGTGGAAGATGGCTAATGTAATTCCTATTTTTAAAGCAGGGGACAAGTCACTACCGTCAAACTACCGCCCAATAAGCCTGACCTCAATTGTAGGCAAATTACTGGAGTCAATTATAGCTGATATTATTAGAAGCCATCTAGATAACCATAATTTGATTAATGATACCCAGCATGGATTCACGAGGGCCGTTCCTGCCTATCTAATTTATTAACCTTCTTCAGTAAAGCTTTTGAGGCTGTTGATCACGATAAAGAATTCGATATTGTTTATTTAGACTTTAGTAAGGCTTTTGATAGAGTACCGCACCAGAGACTGTTAAAGAAAGTGGCAGCTCATGGCATTGGGGAAAAGTGCTGTCATGGATCGAGTCATGGCTCACTAATAGGAAGCAGAGAGTGTGCATAAATGGGGTTAAATCCGAATGGGGACTTGTAACAAGTGGTGTTCCACAGGGATCAGTCTTAGGCCCATTGTTATTTATAATATATATCAATGACCTTGATGAGGAATTACTAGTGATATGAGCAAATTCGCCGACGACACGAAGATAGGTAGGATAATTGATTCAAACATAGATGTCATAGAACTTCAGGAAGATTTAGACAAACTTAATTCGTTGGTCAGAAAAGTGGCAGATGCAGTTCAATGTAGATAAATGCAAGGTTCTGAAGCTCGGGAGTGTCCATAACCCAAGCACTTATAAGTTAAATAACGTAGAACTTAGCCATACAGATTGCGAGAAGGACTTGGGGGTGATGGTAAGCAGCAACCTTAAACCAAGACAGCAATGCCTAAGCGTACGTAATAAGGCAAATAGATTACTGGGATTTATATCAAGAAGTGTTAGCAACAGAAGTCCAGAGGTTATATTACAGCTTTATACATCATTAGTAAGGCCTCACCTAGATTACGCAGCTCAGTTCTGGTCTCCATATTACAGAATGGACATAAATTCGTTAGAAAACATTCAGCGTAGAATGACTAAATTAATACATAGCATTAGAAATCTTCCTTACGAAGAAAGATTGAAGACCCTAAAATTACATTCACTTGTAAGACGTAGAATGAGAGGAGACATGATCGAGGTATATAAGTGGAAGATGGGTATTAATAAGGGGGATATAAATAAGGTCTTGAGGATATCTCTCCAAGAGAGAACCCGCAATAATGGATTCAAATTGGATAAGTTTAGATTTAGAAAGGATATAGGAAAATATTGGTTTGGAAATAGGGTAGTTGATGAGTGGAACAGTCTGCCTAGTAGGGTCATTGAAGCTAGGACCTTGGGTAGTTTCAAATTTAGGTTGGATAAATTCATGAGTGAGAGGGGTTGGATTTGAGTGGGACTCGCACTTGAGTTAATAGAATCTTCAAAGCTTATTTCTTGGGTAGAATTGAAAATTAGGTTTGGCAATTATTCTGTTAGTGGGATGGATTGTGAAGGACCTGCCTAGTTTTGGGCCAACAGGCCTGCTGCAGTGTTCCTCCTTTCTTATGTTCTTATGTTATTAAACTTTGTATTGTTGATGCAAAATTTGTATTTAATGATGAGTTTTACACTCAGAAGTTTGGTATGGCAATGGGAAATCCTCTTTCACCTGTTCTTAGTAATTTATATATGGAATTTTTCGAAACAAGATTGCTTAACACAATCCTTCCCAATAGAGCTAAGTGGTATAGATATGTTGATGATATTTTGTGCCTTATGCCTAAGAATGTAGACATAAACCATTTCCTTGTTAAATTAAATAGCTTAGCTCATTCTATAAATTTTACTGTTGAATTTGAAGTAAATAACTCATTGCCCTTCCTAGATGTTTTTATTATTAAGGGTAACACTGACTTTAAATTTAAAATTTACAGAAAACCTACAAATAATTGTTCCTATGTACACTATTACTCTTCACATCAAGATAGAGTTAAAGTGTCGGTTTTCTCTTCTATGTTTTTGAGAGCTTTACGTATTTGTAGTCCAGAGTTCATAGATGAAGAAATCTCTAAAATTTATGAAATAGCTAATGATTTAAAATATCCAAGAAACATAACTGATAAATCTTTTAAAATAGCTAGAAATACTTTTATAATCCAAAAGGGACAACCAACCTTATTCAACCAAAAATATGTTGGTTCTCCCTTACCATGAAAACTTGGTTGATATGCCTTCCTTTCTTAAGAATTTTAATATCAAAGTGGTATTTAAAAATCTTGATACAGTAAAAAGACTTTTGATAAAAAATTCCCCCCAAAATGCTGACGGATGTGTCTATAAGATTCCCTGTAAAATTTGCGATAAAGTTTATTATGGTCAAACTGGTAAAAGTCTTGAACTAAGATTAAAACAACATAAATATAGCATTAGAACTGGACAAGATTCTAATGCTCTATTTATTCATGTGAAGACTTTAACCATCCAATTGATTTTCAAAATGCTGAGAAGGTTGTATCAAGCAAGTCCATGGTTGAGAGTAATATAATAGAATCATGTTTCATTAAAAGCAGTTTTGAAAATAATATGAATATTTCTTTTGGTTTATATAAATTGGATTCATTTATAATTAATAAAATTTGGGAAGAATTTAATGATAAATTGGACTAATCCTAATTCTTGGGAAGAGTTTCAGGTCCTTTCTTATGTTCCTCTTCACAGAGTCGTGCGTTGTTACGCTACTGTGAGGTGTAGTCTTTGTTAGTATGATGTGACTGTGAGGTGTATTCTGCCCCTTTATAAGCCTTCTTGTCATGTTTCCTTTTATAGTTCCTTGATAATGTGAGTAGTCACAGCGCTTGGAATTCTTCTATTTTTCATAGTGGTTGTCTTGCATATTTTGATATCACCTGTTTACTGTGATCTTTTTGCATATATATATATATATATATATATATATATATATATATATATATATATATATATATATATATATATATATATATATATATATATATAAAATCTATCTTCTAATCTTCTATGTTTTGCATAATACATGCATAAAATATAAAATAATAAGGCTTTGAGGTTGTGTTAGTGTTTATTAAGTAGATATGTTTTTGTGACCAAGACGAAAAAGCAGACACAAACAGTCTGAGGCAGGAGAAAGCCATGTACTCTGAGATGTTCCTTGATGTAAGGAACCCTCGCCCTGACCAGCCACCCTCCCTCTGAGACATCAGACAGCCCCAGCACCTGGTAGGCCCCCAGGGAGGTGCACTCATTCTGGCACTCAGTAGTTAACAATGCTCGTGACTGGCTATGATGACATACAGGCGAGATGTTGCGTGTGACTTGGCGTCCCTGTGGAACACTCACAGCTGGGTAAGATGTATCAGGAACACTCACAGCTGGGTAAGATGCACCAGGAACACTCACAGCTGGGTAAGCTGCACCAGGAACACTCACAGCTGGGTAAGATGTACCAGGAACACTCACAGTATGGTAAACTGCTTCTGCCAGGAGCACTCGCGTAATGCACTCGCCACACAACACGCCACTCTGAACACATCACAAGTCAGGCGAGTAATCTCCTGGTTATTGAAAGGGCAGTGACAGAGCAGTGCATAAACAGTTTGCTCTGTTCATCAATAAAGCCCTGGAAGTCAATATGCCCAGGAGGGCGACACGCGCCGCAGTGCCTCCTAGAGTGCTGGGCGCTCGGCTCACAACAGAAATTACCAGGGTTCAATCATGGATGGAGACAGACGAATGAGCAAATCTCCCGAATTGCAGACGGCTGTAAGGGAAAGAGGTGAGCCCAGGAGCTGGAACAACACAGCCACCGCTGCCTCAGTTATATTGATGAAGTTGTTTAGGATACCACACAAACAATAAATGCAAAGAGAAACATAAACAAAGGCTTATCTACAAACAGCTACACACACACACACACACACACACACACACACACACACACACACACACACACACACACACACACACACACACACACACACACACACACACACACACACACACACAAACACACACAAACACACACACCTATACGAATATCTATTCACACAAAAAACACACAAACACAAAATCACCCAAACAAACATACGCACACCAACAACAAATTTACTGGCATAGTCGAGCCTTTCATAGAGATTAATGAGTTAGAATGACTACAACAACAGTATATCAGGTCAGCATTCAAGCGGCGACCTTCAACAGTAATCACCTGACACAATATATCAGAGGTGATGTCTGGGTGTTGATCATCCAGTAAGCTCTCTGTTGTGGTGTTGATCATCCAGTAAGCTCTCTGTTGTGGTGTTGATCATCCAGTAAGCTCTCTGTTGTGGTGTTGATCATCCAGTAAGCTCTCTGTTGTGGGGTTGATCATCCAGTAAGCTCTCTGTTGTGGTGTTGATCATCCAGTAAGCTCTCTGTTGTGGTGTTGATCATCCAGTAAGCTCTCTGTTGTGGTGTTGATCATCCAGTAAGCTCTCTGTTGTGGTGTTGATCAAACCTCTTTATTGTATCCATAATTACCACTAATTACCCCCTTTACTAATTTGTCCAATAGTGGGCAGGAAGGCTGGATGAGGATCCACGAAAACGGAACATGGACATACTGTACACACACACACACACACACACACACACACACACACACACACAGGATCCATTCATAGCTTTAAGAAGAGGTATGATAAGGCTCATGGCGAAGGGAGAGAGACCCAGTAGCGGCCAGTGAAGAGGCGGGGCCAGGAGCTATGACTCGACCCCTACAACCACAACTAGGTGAGTACAACTAGGTGAGTACACACACACACTCACACAATGGATCAGGGAATACCTGTCAGGAAGACAGCAGCGAGTCATGGAACGTGGAAAGGTGTCAGAGTGGGCGCCTGTAACGAGCGGGGTGCCACAGGGATCAGTCCTAGGGCCGGTGCTGTTTCTGGTATTTGTGAACGACATGACAGAAGGAATAGAATCCGAAGTGTCCCTGTTTGCAGATGATGTGAAGTTGATGAGAAGAATTCAATCGGACGAGAACCAGGCAATACTACAAAGGGATCTGGACAGACTGCAGGCCTGGTCCAGCAACTGGCTCCTGGAGTTCAAACCCACCAAGTGCAAAGTCATGAAGATTGGGGAAGGGCAAAGAAGACCGCAGACGGAGTACAGTCTAGGGGGCAAGAAACTACAAACCTCACTTAAGGAAAAGGCTCTTGGGGTTAGAATAACACCGGGCACATCTCCTGAGCCGCACATCAACTAAATAACTGCTGCAGCATACGGGCGCCTGGCAAACCTAAGAACAGCATTCCAACATCTTAATAAGGAGTCATTCAAGTCCCTGTACACTGTGTACGTTAGGCCCATATTGGAGTATGCAGCGCCAGTTTGAAACCCTCACCTAGCCAAGCATTTAAGGAAAGTAGAGAAAGTGCAAAGTTTTGCAACAAGACTAGTACCGGAGCTAAGGGGTATGTCCTATGAGGAGAGGTTAAGGGAAATCGACCTGACGACACTGGAGGACAGGAGAGATATGGGGGACATGATGACATATAAAATACTAAGAGGAATCGAGAAGGTTGACAGAGACAGAATGTTCCAGAGATGGGACACAGCAACAAGGAGTCACAGTTGGAAGTTGAAGACTCAGATGAATTACAGGAAGTATTTATTCAGTCACAGAGTTGTCAGGAAGTTAAATAGTCTGGGAAGTGATGTAGTGGAGGTAGGATCCATACATAGCTTTAAGAAGAGGTATGATAAAGCTCATGGAGCAGGAAGAGTAACCGAGTAGCGGCCAGTGAAGAGGTGGGGCCAGGAGCTGTGAATCGACCCCTGCAAGCACAGCTAGGTGAGTACACACACACACACACACACACACATATATATATATATATATATATATATATATATATATATATATATATATATATATATATATATATAAAAAAAAATAGGATGGGGTCCACCTCTAGTGCAAATTGTGGGACCCATAGCCTCGGAGAAGTGGATAAAAAGGCTTCAAGGAAGAATATTTGGATTTCTTTCTGAAGCCATTTGAATATTCCACTTCTCCTACCACCCCATCCTATATACACACATACATGCATATAAATGCTTTATTAATAGACAGAATACATTTATAGAAAACACAAACATGAATACAATGGTACAATATGTCAAAGATTATGAATCTCCTCCAGTTCCTCCGAAGCCGGACGCGAACCAAGTATGCAGCATGCGTTTCCCCTCTGGAGGGCCACGCTGAGACGCTGGAACATGAACGTGGCTGCCCTTGGGTCCCTGGTGGTGTCTATGAGTCTGGAACCCAGTTCTTTAAGGAAACGTGTTGCATTTTTTCCCCACGCTCCCAAGGTCTCTGATCCCACTGGGACAAATATATACTGTTGGCTTATGTCCCTGTACTTGCCGATCTTGTACTCCTCTCTGTGGTCAGCAGCTCTTCCCTGTCACCCAACACTGTGATGGATGTAGGTGTCAGCCAGTGTCGACACACAGGTATAATCCCATGCTAAGAGCTTGCCATTCTTCCAAGGATAGATGGTGATCCCGTCGGGGCGGTTTGCTGGGTTGTGGGCGTTGTTGGCTGCTAGTGATCGAGGCTCTCTCTCGGCTGGTCATCCAGCTGTAGCAAGGGTTCTCTTTATGATGTCGTTGACCTCATTGTGTCTTGCATGCCAACCCTTGGTTTTAGAACAGTTAAGACCATGTAGACCATATTGGTCGGCTTGCGCATCGCTGCAAATACACGTATATTCCGTGTGAATAGGGGCAGCAAGGCGCAGAGCCACTGCAATACGAAGGGTCTTAGGGTCCAGGCGTGTTCCCATGGCCGAAATGGGAACTGTTTGGAGGAAGTCCCCAGAGTGATGTGCACTCACAGCTAGGAGACGGGCAGTCTCCTGTCTGATGTTACGGCCTGAGCATATTGGCAAGTATCTTTTCAGCGATGGGGCCGTCCCAGCTTGACTGTTTGTAGGCCAGTTCTTCACTAGGTTTTGGTGTTGGAGCAGCAAGAGTCTCCCATTCAGTGATGGCACTGGTGTAGCTAGGGTCCTGTATTCCTGCTGAATCACTGAGGTTGTCTAGAAGAATTTGTTTTATTAGCTCATTTGATGCTATGGAAGAGGATAAGAAGGCTGGTAGGGCAATCTGGGAGGATTTGCGTACTCCCAGCCCCCCAAGTCTGACTGGAAGTGAGGCTTGCAACCACTGTCCATCTTCGAGGGAAAGATTCAATACACTCTCTAGCATGGTCTTGAGGAGAGAGTCGTATTCCTCGAGTTTCGGGCTGTTGAAGGCTGGGGAGCATCTCAGGAAGTATGTAAGTTTTGGGATTGACAGGCACCTGGTGAGTAAGTAGATATATATATATATATAAGCGTGTATGCACCTGGAGAAGAGAGGAGTGTAGAGGAGAGAGAGAGATTTTGGGAGATGTTAAGCGAATGCATAGGAACTTTTGAACCAAATGAGAGAGTAATTGTGGTAGGGGACCTAAATGCTAAAGTGGGAGAAACATGCAGAGAGGGTGTAGTAGGTAAGTTTGGGGTGCCAGGTGTAAATGATAATGGGAGCCCTTTGATTGAACTTTGTATAGAAAGGGGTTTAGTTATAGGTAATACATATTTTAAGAAAAAGAGGATAAATAAGTATACAAGATATGATGTAGGGCGTAATGACAGTAGTTTGTTGGACTATGTATTGATAGATAAAAGACTGTTGAGTAGACTTCAGGATGTACATGTTTATAGAGGGCTACAGATATATCAGATCACTTTTTAGTTATAGCTACAGTGGGAGTAAAAGGTAGATGGGATACAAGGAAAATAGAATCAATAAGTAAAAGAGAGGTGAAGGTTTATAAACTAAAAGAGGAGGCAGTTAGGGTAAGATATAAACAACTATTGGAGGATAGATGGGCTAGTGAGAGTGTAGGCAATTGGGTCGAAAATGTATGGGGTAGATTTAAAAATGTAGTGTTAGAGTGTTCAGCAGAAGTTTGTGGTTACAGGCGAGTGGGTGCGGGAGGGAAGAGGAGCGATTGGTGGAATGATGATGTAAAGAGAGTAGTAAGGAGAAAAAGTTAGCATATGAGAGGTTTTTACAAAGTAGAAGTGATGCAAGGAGGGAAGAGTATATGGAGAGAAAAAGAGGTTAAAAGAGTGGTGAAGCAATGTAAAAGAGAGCAGATGAGAGAGTGGGTGAGATGTTATCAGCAAATTTTGTTGAAAATAAGAAAAGTTTTGGAATGAGATTAATAAGTTGAGGAAGCCTAGAGAACAAATGGATTTGACAGTTAAAAATAGGAGAGGAGAGTTATTAAATGGAGAGTTAGAGGTATCGGGAAGATGGAGAGAATATTTTGAGGATTTGTTAAATGTTGATGAAGACAGGGAAGCTGTGATTTCGTGTGTAGGGCAAGGAGGAATAACATCTTGTAGGAGTGTGGAAGAGCCAGTTGTGGGTGTAGGGAAGTTCGTGAGGCAGTGGGTAGAATGAAAGGGGGTAAGGCAGCTGGGATTGATGGGATAAAGATAGAAATGTTAAAAGCAGGTGGGGATATAATTTTGGAGTGGTTGGTGCTATTATTTAATAAATGTATGGAAGAGGGTAAGGTACCTAGGGATTGGCAGAGAGCGTGTATTGTTCCTTTGTATAAAGGCAAAGGGGACAAAAGAGAGTGCAAAAATTATAGGGGAATAAGTCTGTTGAGTGTACCTGGTAAAGTGTATGGTAGAGTTATTATTGAAAGAATTAAGAGTAAAACAGAAAGCAGGATAGCAGATGAACAAGGGGCTTTAGGAAGGGTAGGGGTGTGTAGACCAAGTGTTTACAGTGAAACATATAGGTGAACAGTATTTGGATAGGGGTAAAGATGTTTTGTGGCATTTATGGATTTGGAAAAGGCGTATGATAGGGTAGATAGGGGGCAATGTGGCAGATGTTGCAGGTGTATGGAATAGGAGGAAGGTTACTGAAAGCAGTGAAGAGTTTTTATGAGGATAGTGAGGCTCAGGTTAGAGTGTGTAGGAGGGAAGGGGACTATTTCCCAGTAAAAGTGGGCCTTAGACAAGGATGTGTGATGTCACCGTGGTTGTTCAATATATTTATAGATGGGGTTGTAAGAGAAGTGAATGCGAGGGTCTTGGCAAGAGGTGTTAGGCTAAAAGATAAAGAAGCAAATACAAAGTGGGAGTTGTCACAGTTGCTTTTTGCTGATGACACTGTGCTTTGGGAGATTCTGAAGAGAAGCTGCAGAGGTTGGTGGATGAATTTGGTAGGGTGTGTAAAAGAAGAAAATTGAAAGTGAATATAGGAAAGAGTAAGGTGATGAGGATAACAAAAAGAATAGGTGACGAAAGATTGGATATCAGATTGGAGGAGAGAGTATGGAGGAGGTGAATGTATTCAGATATTTGGGAGTGGACATGTCGGCGGATGGGTCTATGAAGGATGAGGTGAATCATAGAATTGATGAGGGAAAAGGGTGAGTGGAGCACTTCGAGTCTGTGGAGACAAAGAACCTTGTCCATGGAAGTAAAGAGGGGAATGTATGAGAGTATAGTTATACCAACGCTCTTATATAGGTGTGAAGCATGGGTGATGAATGTTGCAACGAGGAGAAGGCTGGAGGCAGTGGAGATGTCATGTCTGAGGTCAATGTGTGTGTGAATATAATGCAGAGAATTCGGAGTTTGGAAATTAGGAGGAGGTGCGGGATTACCAAAACGATTGTCCAGAGAGCTGAGGAGGGGTTGTTGAGGTGGTTTGGACATGTAGAGAGAATGGAACGAGACAGAGTGACTTCGAGTGTATAAATCTGTAGTGGAGGAAGGCGGGGTAGGGGTCGGCCTAGGAAAGGTTGGAGGGAGGGGTAAAGGAAGTTTTGTGCGAGGGCTTGGATTTCCAGCAAGCATGTGTGAGCGTGTTTGATAGGAGTGAATGGAGGCATATGGTTTTTAATACTTGACGTGCTGTTGGAGTGTGAGCAAAGTAACATTTATGAAGGGATTCAGGGAAACCGGCAGGCCGGACTTGAGTTCTGGAGATGGGAAGTACAGTGCCGGCACTCTGAAGGAGGGGTGTAAATGTTGCAGTTTTATAACTGTAGTGTAAAGCACCCTTCTGGCAAGACAGTGATGGAGTGAATGATGATGAAAGTTTTTCTTTTTCGGGCCACCCTGCCTTGGTGGGAATCGGCCGATGTGTTAATAAAAAAAAAAAATATATATATATTAGCACATCTGCCGTCTCCCACCAAGGCATCATTCTCGCCATCACTGTCTTGCCAGAGGCGCGCTTAAACTATAAAACTGCAACAAAACACATTATAAAACTGCAACATTAACACATTAACACCCCTCCTTCAAAATATTCTACTACTGAGGCTGAAATATCAGCTCAAGACCTTTCGCACTGTTGCCAGTGCTTCCTCAGGAGCTTTTCAATAGAGGAAGTTGTAGAAAGAAAGAAAAAAAAATGATCTGGAGTATGGTAGCGCAGCGCATCTACCACCGCACCTCCTAGTATCCAGTAGAGGCTAACTTAAAATTCCTCAGCAGGGAACCCCCAACCACTTGAAGTCTCATTTCCACTCTGCATCCAGGAAATCATAGTCTTCACCAGGCTTGACGTATTCTACAATGCATACTAATTCACTGGCGAGTTCTTCAAGCAGAAACCTGGTCAGTGTTTTGCAAGTTGTGTTCGGAATATTTGGAGAAGAACGTTGACCAGCATACTATACCACCAGACATGATCTGCTGTACACACGTTGATGACGTGTACCACCAGACATGATCTGCTGTACACACGTTGATGACGATGTCACAACATATGACCTGAAATGGGGAGATTTCGACACTTCCTTTTTTAGAAACTGAAACGACTGTCCACATTTAATTTAAAAGAAAATTAGTGATATGATCATACATATAGATCAAGATAAAACATTGTTTTGTTGCCTATTTCGACATGTCAGAGCGATAGGAGGAGTTTTCTGACGTATTTGAAGTTGAAATTCAAGGTATAAGGGAAGCAGTACAGTAGTCTACTCTGCCAGGATGTTTTAGTGAAGAATGAAGATTAATCATCCGTACAAAAACAACGCTGTTAATTATTAACATTTCTTAAGCAAATACCCATGCAAAGTCAAGACAAGCGTAGTCTCCAATCTTTTCTCTGATGTATGAAGAATTTGTGGTCCCTCCCTTCAAGATTAGAACCAGGTGATCTGTGATCAAGTTGGCAGACTTGGATACGCAGTCTGGTTCACTACAACCTCACTAAAGCTGGGAAAGTTACTTTGAAGTTGAAACATAACAGGTGAAGGACAACACTGAAACTTCAGGGATTTACCAA
>WNWK01001285.1:125000-167500 GCA_009830355.1 Cherax destructor | reverse complement strand
TTAGTGATGTTTACTAAAAGATATAACTTGCGTCATACGCCTAGACAAGCTTGACGTATTGCGTGTCAACGCCTCGACGGACGGGGACGTATTATCTTCAGTAGGAAGTTAGAGAAGATCCTCTTTCACGCACCTCACTAATCTGTATAATAATAATAATAATAATAATAATAATAATAATAATAATAATAATAATAATAATAATAATAATAATTACAATTAAAGTACTACTGCAACTAAATCACCACTTGTACTAACGACAAAGCCAGCAAAAGTAAGAACAATACAGCAGCAATAACAACAACAACAAATATAACAATACAGCAGCAACAACAACAAGAACATCACCAATCATTATACATAACACCTTCAATATAAATAAAATTAAACTAATGCATCCGGCTGGCAAACCTAAGAATAGCGTTCCAATACCTCACTAAGGAATCATTCAAGACTCTGTACACCATATACGTCAGGCCCATACTGGAGTATGCAGCACCAGTTTGGAACCCACACCTGGTCAAGCACGTCAAGAAATTAGAGAAAGTGCAAAGGTTTGCAACAAGACTAGTCCCAGAGCTAAGGGGATTGTCCTACGAAGAAAGGTTAAGGGAAATCGGCCTGACGACACTAGAGGACAGAAGGGTTAGGGGAGACATGATAACGACATATAAAATACTGCGAGGAATAGATAAGGTGGACAGAGACAAGATGTTCCAGAGAGGGGACACAGAAACAAGGGGTCACAATTGGAAGTTGAAGACTCCTATGAGTCAAAGGGATGTTAGGAAGTATTTCTTCAGTCATAAAGTTGTCAGGAAGTGGAATAGCCTAGAAAGCGATGTAGTGGAGGCAGGAACCATATATATATAGCAATCAGTGAAGAGGCGGGGCCAGGAGCTATGAATCGACCCCTGCAACCAAAAATAGGTGAGTACACACACACACACAAGATGCGCCCACGGGGGAAATTAATCTCTTCAGAAGACAAAAACACACATAAACACACGCGCGCATCTTCAGCTCCAAGATGCTGCGAAGAATCATCTCCGGGTACACATCTCTCCCCTCTCCGCCCCCTCCCTCTTTATTTCCCCACCTTAAGAATCATTTTTAGTCGCCCACGGAGGGAGGCTGACGCTTCTCACCTCCGCCAGACGAATACACTCGCCCGGATACCTCGCGGTGTTTACCCCTGGGGATTAACGGAGCGCCGGATACCTCGCGTTGTTTACCCCTGGGGATTAACGGAGCGCTAATATGATTAATGCAGGCGAGGCTTCGCATTTATTTAATTGATTTTTTTGCCTTTTCTGTTGGTGGTGATGATGATAAAAACGATTATACGCTGTAGGTTTTAGGGCTGTTAGCCTAATTAATATGATTATTAATTATTTAATATTGATATTTTATTATTATCATTATTATTATTATTATTATTATTATTATTATTATTATTATTATTATTATTATTATAAGTATTAGTATTAATAATAGTAGTACTTCTTTCTTCTTCTTCTTCTTCTTCTTCTTCTTCTTCTTCTTCTTCTTCTTCTTATTATTATTATTATTATTATTATTATTATTATTATTATTATATACTTCAAAACCCATATTTTTTAATCACAAAAGGAGAGATCAAAATATTCCTGGCTGGTAGTATACAAGTGACGCGCAGCCTTACTGACTCTCGTTCAACCGATAGGCTTTAAACCGTTAATAATCATTCGTACTAAGTACGAATGATTATCGAAGGTTTATTTCGAAATATTCCGAAATGAAAGGAGCTTAGCGCCTGAGCTTTAAAGAGAGAAAGAGAGAGAGAGAGAGAGAGAGAGAGAGAGAGAGAGAGAGAGAGAGAGAGAGAGAGAGAGAGAGAGAGAGAGAGCAGCGTAACAGCAAAAAGTAAATATTGCACTGTCAACGTTACAGAAATGTCTAGTGCAACTTTTACAGGAATTTCATTGCGGCATCAGACTCAGGAGAGTTCAGGAAGAAACAGCAACAGCTGCTGCAGGCACTGCAGCTGCTGCAGCGGCAGATACGCTTTCAGAGAGACGAGATTTAAAGACAATGGTCAGAAGAGAAGCAGCAATTACAGCATCAGAGAGGCATCAATAACAGAAAGATAAAGAGAGGCAGCAATAACACCAGTAGGAAGAGAGGCAGCAATAACACCAGTAGGAAGAGAGGCAGCAATAACACCAGTAGGAAGAGAGGCAGCAATAACACCAGTAGGAAGAGAGGCAGCAATAACACCAGTAGGAAGAGAGGCAGCAATAACACCAGTAGGAAGAGAGGCAGCAATAACACCAGTAGGAAGAGAGGCAGCAATAACACCAGTAGGAAGAGAGGCAGCAATAACACCAGTAGGAAGAGAGGCAGCAATAATAGCAGATAGAAAAAAGGTAGCAATGAAAGAATAGCATGCAACAGGAATAACAGCAGATGGAGAGAGAGAGAGAAAGAGAGAGAGAGAGAGAGAGAAGAGAGAGAGAAGAGAGAGAGAGAGAGAGAGAGAGAGAGAGAGAGAGAGAGAGACAGACAGACAGACAGACAGACAGAAGAGAGAGAGAGAGAGAGAGAGAGAGAGAGAGAGACAGAGAGAGTAGAGATGTCACAGTGGGCAGGATATGGATTTATCCATGCCATCTGGCGGAGACTGAGAGAGGACAACACACCATCCAGGATGTCATCCTCTAGTTGCGGACAGAAAAAACGGAGAGGACATGGAAAAACGTCAAAGCAACGTAGGCATCTATTATTTACGACGTTTCGCCCTGGACCGAGCTTTCAATGACGTGTTCAGTAATAACCCAGATGGAGAAAGAAACTCAGAAAATTAATAGGTCGGCATATTTCGACTCCCCTGCTGGGGTCCTCTTCAGCAGATACTGACGTGATTAGACTTAATCCCGACCAAAATTCCGTCTAAAAGTAAACGTATTTGGGTCTCTGCTAGATCCGAGGAAGGTATCCCCATATTCCATAACCCCCGCCCCTTGTGTCTTATGCGACTGGAATAGTGCAGAGTGCGGCATAAGCTGATAATGCAGTTAAATACTGTCGTTGAAAATCTGAAGGGAAATCAGGCGAGGCATTCACAAGTCATCATATGGAAAAAATTATCCAAATTCCTCATTAAAAAAAAAAATTAATCAGGACATGCACAGCCCAAGTCTGATTCAAACCTTTCAAGATTCAAAAAGACCATTACCCTAAAATAAGCTTGAAGCAGCTCAGAAGTTGCATTATCAAGTTATCAGCAAGGAAAGCTTGAAGATACCCAGATTCGTCACTCAGAAATTATCACATGAAGTGTTTCTGGTTTTTAAAATTAGTGTTAATGTTGGTAGAATTACCGACAATATGTTGGGTAAAAGGACACATTAGTTGAACTTTTGTCTTTTTTACCCAACATTTTTCCAATTTTTTCCAAAATAATCATACTGGAACCTACACAGGCAAAAATCAATCCAAACGTTCATCTAAGTAAAACTGACCAGCTTTTAATAAAGTACGCAAGTACATTAAGTTTTAACGTAAGTTTATTGTACATAAAATACATAATTTTAACCATGGTCTTGAGGACACACATTAGTATAGCAATTATTCCAAGAATCTGGTCCTCGTTACCATACACAAGAGCTGAAAATTTAAAGCCAATTAGGAGAGGCGTTCTCGAGTTATGAGCGAAATGAAATCGAAAACTTGGAGGAAGAGAAAAAATTTAGCCCATCTCTTGAAGGTCCTCATTCAGGGATACCAAATTAAGCCTTGAACAGCATTATATTTCTGTTGTCGTCGCTACCAACAGGAAAAGGCGAATCAATAGACGATGAAATACCTTGCAAAAACAACAGACGATCAGCATTTGTCTACTTAAAAAGTTCGTCAATGCGGCGGTCGTGAAAGCGAAGGATTCGAACTCTATAAATCGATGCTACTCTTAGATATGTAGGATTGTGTTGAGGTAAATATAAAAAGGTGAACTTCAATATGCGGCCAGGCTAAAATTTAATGGAATTTCCTGGTTCAGGAAGCATGAGTTTATTACGGTTTCCCCTCTCACGTCTGTAAGCTTTTCACTAACTCTCTCTCTCTCTCTCTCTCTCTCTCTCTCTCTCTCTCTCTCTCTCTCTCACTCTCTCTTCATTGTCTATAGTCCTCGAATATTATTTAACAATTCACTTATTCTCACTGCAATATTAGATACAGTGGGAATATTTTTAGAGACTTCCAAACAAGAATATGTGAACAACAACATACAGAATTGTCATATAAGAACCCCTCGCTAAATTAACTAATATTTCCATTTTTTCATACATAAGATAACATACAGAGATCAACGGTCACCCATTAAGTAAAGAAGAGACACAGAACGGACTGGATGTGATAATATTTTTTTTTAAAAAGCCTGTACATTAGAGGGTTAAAAACCTAAACTCGGTGACAGTGACGGTAGACAGATTGTTTACTCTGCAATATCTGTCTTTTCCCCATGTGTCTTGCTTTGTTTACCTCGAATGGTGAGGTGTGCAGCACTGCTGGCTCTTGCTCACCCTAAATCCAGGTACCACCATCTTCTGGGACGATTTTAATTGAGTATTCTAACCAGCCTTAAAAATGTTTTCACATTTTGAAAATCTGCTCTGTGATTCTTGTACAGATCCTGATGATGGTGATTGTTCAATGAAACGCTGAATCACTATATAAGTGTATTATACAAGAGAAAATTTTTAATGATACTTAATCAGTTACTCTCTTGCCAGAAGGGCGCCTACATCACAGCTCAGATGGTCTTCCAAACCTCAACATCCCCACTCCTCCTTCGGAGTATAGGCACTGTACTTCCCACCTCCAGGACTCAAGTCCGGCTAACCGGTTTCCCCTGAATCCCTTCATAAAGGTTACCTTGGTCAAACTCCAACAGCACGTCGAGGCATAAAAACCACTTGCTTCCACTCACTCGTATCATGCACACATGCGCCTGAGCATCAACGCTCAAGACGCTTCTAAACTAACTTTTTTTTTAACTTCTCTTTTTTTCTCTCTCTTTCTTCCCATACCTATCATCTCCCCTCCACCTTAACCTCTCTCACCTCTTCTTTTTCTCTCTCCTTTCCTCTCCTTTCTCCCCTCCTCCTCTTCACCCCTCACTTCTCTCCTCCACACCCACACACTTTGTACCCAACAGTGGATTATGTGATCGTCATTTTTACACTCTGGTAATACCAGTTTTAACACACCTTAAAAAATGGGGTTTGGAGCGTCAGGAGGTTGATCTTGTTGTCCGTGTGCAGGGTCGTGTCTGCCAGCCCCGTGTGTCTGCCAGCCTAGTGTGCAGGGTCGTGTCTGCCGTGTGTTTGGCAGCCTCGTGTGTTTGCCAGTCTCGTGTGTATGCCAGCCCCGTGTGTTTGCCAGTCTCGTGTGTATGCCAGTCCTGTGTGTTTGCCAGTCTCGTGTGTATGCCAGCCCCGTGTGAATGCCAGCCCCGTGTCTGCCAGCCCCGTGTGTTTAGCAGCCTCTTGTGTATGCCAGTCTCGTGTGTCTACCAACCCCGTGTGTTTGCCAGTCTCGTGTGTATGCCAGCCCCGTGTGTATGCCAGCCCCGTGTGACTACCAGCCCCGTGTGTATGCCAGCCCCGTGTGACTGCCAGCCTCGCTGTAAACACACAACACGGAATGAAAACGGAATTATTTAAATATTTTTGTGTATTAGTAATTGTTTTTGTGTATCTATTAGTAATTGTTTGAGCGTAGATTGTGATTTCGTGAATTTTTAATTTATTAAAAAAGCCCCGCTCGGTACATCAGCCCAGCGCTCAGTTCAGTGCTTGATACAGTAACAGAGCGCCTTCTGGCGAACTTGCGATGGTAATAGAGTGGCGGAGAATACCGTCAGCATATCTACAAGACACAACGCGGGTTATGGGATTTTATTGTGAAAACGTTTCGCCCACCAGGGACGAGGCGCCTTCACAACGAAATGCCGCAACCCGCATTGCGTCTTATTTACACACACACACACACACACACACACACACACACACACACACACACACACACACACACACACACACACACACACACACACACAAACTCGCACGATTATCCTTTGTTTACTTTGGTGGCGATGTCCCCCGATATCATGAGACCGTCATTGTCAGCGTGTCCCAGCTCTACGCTGCCTCTTTACCAGGACAGTCACGAGAAGTCAGCAGAGATTGCAGCCACGATGCTGAAGCCATTTCCTCTAGGGCTCGAGATTCCACAAGGCTGTAAAACCTCAGCCCACCACTGGTCAAGCATTGCTAAACTTACAGCGCCAAACAAAAATATTGAAGTGGATTTTAGCAAGGGGCCTTGAAGTTAGTGAGGTACATCACCAGTTCCTTCTATACGTTTAGCTTAATGATCCTCTATTCCCTCTCCCTTACTTTGCACACGGTAGTACTGTGGCTGGCACGACAGTGCTTCTGTTTGGAAATGCACACGTCAGAGAACATGGATTATTATTGTTATTATAATCAAAACTAACCGCTAAGCTACCAGGGTCACACAACACAGAACATGGAAAGATTGGTAGTCTCGCTGCCGGTAAAAGGCATTGCATAGTACCTCTGTGTTCGCTGTTTATGATTACACGAAGGTCCTTTACCCTCTCTTCTCTGGGTTAGTTTGTTGCCAGACATCGGGAACTCATGCTGGAGTTTGTTATACTTAAATGTGTTGTCCAAGAAGCCCCTTCACGTGTGGTCTGGCGTCGTCCAGGTAACTCTGTTGAGCAATATGGTAGAAACCTTGGTAACTGATACCGTCAAGTGGTTTAAAAAAAAAGACACGTGAGCAGACACTAGGACATTTAATAGCAAACGTTTCGGTCCTAAGACCGAAACGCTTCCTAATACCCATGTCGTAATGTGTGCTCAATCGGCACTCTATTCCACTGTTAAGCAAGTAACAGCCTCCCTCTCAGGATAACTGCCGTTGATCGCACCTTAAACACTCTCAACGGTGCTCCACTTGGATCTAACACTATATAAGAGGTTCTTGGGAAGGAAACTCGCAGACCTTGAGAGGATTGAAGACAGGATCAGAAACACTAACAGCCCGACGTTTTCTTTCTCTTCACTAGATGGGTAACCTTTTTCTAAATTATTGTCCCCAGCACAGAACGAAGTTAATATTAAATTTTTCTCAAAGCTGTACTAAATTGTATATTTTTTTTTTGTTAACGAAGGTCTAAATCCGTATGGATCATCCAGATTACGGAGTGTTGAGAGTCACTATAAATATACCCACAATCCGTTTAGGTAAATGAATACAAATTCAACGTTTTGAATATCTAATTTAGGCAACATTTCGCTCGGTTGTAGGCTTTTCAAGTCTCTCACTGAGGATTGATATAGCGAAACGTAGCCTAAATTAAATATTCACAGGAAGGGGGCTCGATCCTCCGTCCGCTGATCGTGGTAGAGTCTCGTGAGTGCAGTCAGGCGGTGGCTCCACCAAATCCAACGTTAAAAATACGCTAAATGTTTTTGTGGATGCCTCACAGCTGGTGCAAACTAAACTTTCAACCAGACTGGGTTTGCTGGGGGAAAAAATACAGAATATTATCCTGCTTCTGTAGCCTCCCAGTGGACTACTACAGCATCATCAGATGAAGTGGTTGAGCACTTTTTAATTGAACCTGCACGTAATTTAGCGGTGGTCGACGATTCTGTCTTTACTAGTGACACCTGTCGGCAAGAGGTTCTCAGAGACACGAAGCGTAAAACTCTGAGGGTCTCAGAGAAGCGACGCAAAAAAAAAAAAAAAAAGCACTGAGGTTCTCAGAGACACAACGCAAAAAAACACTTGAGGTTCTCAGCGACTCGACGCAAAACCCAGGTGTAACTATGACCCCTAAAACGTTGAAGACGTTACATTTTCATCTTGAAAGTGACTGATGAAGCTACTTCCAGGGATTCTTCAGAGAGGATTCTGTTCATGTTGAGTCACTCTCGATCCAAGGAATTGGAACTGACATCTAGCACTGCATGATCCCTACGAATTTAGCGCTTACCTATGAATATAATAATTATAATATTATCGGGAGCAAGGCCCACAGAATAGGTTGTTGTCTTGCAGTCATGAGTGCACATCACTCTGGAGACTTAGTTTTCACAGTTATGTTTGTGGTAGCCACACGCCTTCACCCTTAGACCCTCCACACACCCTCTACACACACCCTCCACACAACCTCCACAACCACACCCTCCACACACACCCTCCACACACACCCTCCACACACAACCTCCACACACACACCCTCCACACACACACCCTCCACACACAACCTGCACACACACACACACCCTTCACACACACCCTCCAATTGCGGCCACTTTTACACAGAATACAAGTATTAAAATGACACATACATCAACAAATCTTTAATAGTACGACGTTTCACCTACACGCGACTTTATCAATTACCTGTTAAAGCCTCGTGTGGACGAAACGTCGTACTGATAAAAAGCCTTCTGTAGTACATCTCATTTTGCCTAACTTCAACTAAGTCAAGATGTAGTTTCCCCATGGACGTAGGCAAGCAAACTGGCTCACATGGTGCGAAACGTGCTTGTTCCAAGGGACTAAATGTGAGACAGAAAGAATTCAGTGTAATTGCTAGAAGCTGTCTCAGCTAAATGGCTTCAAAACACTGCTGGTCAACACGACCACGTCACATCCCTGGACCAAGTGGAACTGTGTAGTCGTATCTGCTCCATCTGACACCTACCTACCTCTCAGTGCTGGTAAATAGCTCTGTGTTGCTGATCATAGGGAACCTACACACACTTGTTTACTCGCCTGGCTTTCAGGGTGACTGGTGCTGTTTATAAGCATAATGTAGCCTTTGCTAACTTAACCTAACCTAACTTAATGTGCCCTATTCTAACCTAACCTAAAATAATTATCTACTAAGCACAAATAACCCGCACGTAGGAGGGAGAAGCGTATCACGACGTTTCGGTCCGACCGAAACGTCGTGGTACGCTTCTCTCTCCTACGTGCGGGTATTGTGCCATTTTTTTGTGCTCTACTTCCATGATCACGGGTAGAGCTCATATACTGTGCTATATTCTCTCTCTCTCTCAGCCTAGCGTACGTACTCTGTTTATTCACTAGTGACCTGGTAACATAGCTCCTCTAACTTCACTGTAGATGTATTTGTACACTAATAATGATTCACCCTTTATTTTAGAGCCTCTTCAATAAGTAAATTTTTATTGAGCTTTATTATTCTATCCTTGTGTCTGGTGGTTTATCCATTTTGCTTTTGGGTTTATCCGTGTAGGCTATCGGTTTACCCCTCTTGGTTTGTAGTATACTGGTTTAGCTTAGGTTAAAAAAAATTCGACAAGTGGGTTATTATCGGTACAGTTCTCTGTATACTAACATCAAGGAAGAAAATTCTTTATGAGAACCATTATTTTAAGTAAACCCAGAGTGTATGTACACTGAGAGATATACTTCTCTCGTTGTTTACACACAGGGAGATTTGTATTGGTGATCGCAATGGGGTTTAAAGCCTATCAACTACACCAGGGACTACACGCAATCTTATCTCCACCAGACAAGAATATTTTAATCCCTAAAATAGGGTTTAAATTGAACTCTCTGTGTATATACACTGAGGGAAATAAACCTCTCGGTATATATATATATATATATATATATATATATATATATATATATATATATATATATATATATATCCGAGGGGTTTATATATATATATATATATATATATATATATATATATATATATATATATATATATATATATATATATATATATATATATATATATATACATATATATATATATATATATATATATATATATATATATATATATATATATATATATATATATATATATATATATATATATATATATATATATATATATATATATTTTAATGCAAGTCGACATCTTTATTGTCTTTATTATGACTTAAAGCCCAGCCAATAATAACGTGAAGAGGTAAAAAAAAAAGAATTTTATTCCTCGTAAAAGAAATTTACTGCCAGCTGTGTAATATGAGTCGCAGAGGCCATATATTTGCATATATTTGCCTGCATATGCATATATTTTTTGAAGCGGCATGTTTGCCAATATTCATTTTTTTATAATTTGTTTGTGTGATTATTATTGCAATTATTATTATTATTATTATTATTATTATTATTATTATTATTATTATTATTGCTATTATAATTATAATTATTATTATTATTATTATTATTATTATTATTATTATTATTATTATTATTATCACTATTACTATTATTGCAATTATTATTATTGTTATTATTATTATTGTTGTTATTATTATTATTCTTGTTATTATTATGAAGCGCAAAGCTCGTAGAGCTGATATCGTATCTGAACAATGAGAATTAATCTATAAGAATAATGGTGTGTACAGGTGATGGGTAAAACATGTCGGTAATAATGGGTGGAGTGCCAGTCCCACCCTGCCTCGCCTCTCATGCTATTTCTGGGTGTTTGTCATGAATATAGAGTAGAAGGGAGACTAAAAGATGGGGAGAGGGGGGTGGAAAGGAAGGTGGGGTAAGATACGAGGGAGAGGGAAGGTGAGTGTGTGTGAGTTCTGAGAGGGAAGATGGGAAAAAGTACGTGTGGGTAGGGAAGAGAGACATACAGATAGAGAGAATGGGGAGTGGGAAAGAGAGGGGAGAGTACATTGTCTATGGTCTCCCTTCCTCCAGAGTACAAAGGTCCACTGGGTTGGATTGAACTCTAACAGCCTGGTGCACGGAGACATAATTTCTCTCAGAAAGGAACACTCTTCGACTCTTAGAGAGAAACGTTGCTCCCCCTCCCGAGTAAACAGTCTGTATTCTTCTTCGCCTACACACCTGCTCGGCGTTTCGCCCATTTAGCCACCTCTCATAGCCTGGGTTAAAGGTTCCTGTGTTTAGCAGTCTCCCTCCAGTTCAATCCTCGTTGGCGATGCGTTGTTTACAAGTGTAAATAACACAGTACGAGGATTACGTAAATTGTGATGTAAATGATTTACAAAACAGACAGGTTGAAAAATGAGACACTTGTGCAACGTCTGGGAATCTTTACTGAGAAAACGTTTCGCCAACCAGTGGCTTCTTCAGTCTATTACAGAGAAGAACGGTGGAAGATAAGAAGTTTTTGAGGTAATCAGTCCCTTCTACACTTGATACACTTGCGACACTTGATGCTCCAGTACATGCATTTGATGAATATGATATTGGTATATATTAGCGATAAATAAGGAACAAGTGCAACAGTTAGGCATCTTTATTCCGAAACGTATCGCCTACACGGTCTGCTGAGCCCGAGACATCACGAGTTTTCTATGTATACTCACCTATCAATGTATATGTTGGTGGAAAGGAAGGGCATTGTGCGCGCACGCACTGGTAAACATCCGCTCAGCTGTCATATAAATTTGTATCTTCTGTCCCCTCAGTGAACATTGTACTCGTTGATGATATGAAGCAAGAGGTGCTCCTGGCGGCGCTGGGAACCTGTTGTGCTCTCATCACCAAGACGAGAGGTACCAAGTTGCTGCACTCAGGGTAGTGAGCCTGGTCCCTGGTACCAAGTTACTGCACTCAGGGTAGTGAGCCTGGTCCCTGGTAGCAAGTTGCTGCACTCAGGGTAGTGAGCCTGGTCCCTGGTACCAAGTTGCTTCACTCAGGGTAGTGAGCCTGGTCCCTGGTACCAAGTTGCTGCACTCAGGGTATCGAGGCTGGTCTGTGGTACTAGGTTGCTGCACTCAGGGTAGTGAGTCTGGTCCCTGGTACTAGGTTGCTGCACTCAGGGTAGTGAGTCTGGTCCCTGGTACTAAGTTGTTGCACTCAGGGTAGTGAGTCTGGTCCCTGGTACTAGGTTGCTGCACTCAGGGTAGTGAGTCTGGTCCCTAGTACTAGGTTGCTGCACTCAGGGTAGTGAGTCTGGTCCCTGGTACTAGGTTGTTGCACTCAGGGTAGTGAGCCTGGTCCCTGGTACTAGGTTGCTGCACTCAGGATAGTGAGCCTGGTCCCTGGTACTAGGTTGCTGCACTCAGGGTAGTGAGCCTGGTCCCTGGTACTAAGTTGCTGCACTCAGGGTAGTGAGCCTGGTCCCTGGTACTAGGTTGCTGCACTCAGGGTAGTGAGTCTGGTCCCTGGTACTAAGTTGTTGCACTCAGGGTAGTGAGCCTGGTCCCTGGTACTAGGTTGTTGCACTCAGGGTAGTGAGCCTGGTCCCTGGTACCAAGCAGCTTCAATCATGGTGGAGGATCCTGCCTGTAAGACCTCAAGTAAGAGGATATGGTCACGTTTAAGCCGGTGAGATGAGAGCCGTCATGCACTGTGTGCTGAGCTGTGGCTCTGCAAATCCCCATTGTTCCGAGACAGTGTATAAGCTGCCAGCAGCCGGAATCGAGCGCTTTGCAATCACTGAAATGTCAAGAGGCACAGGAACAGTGATATGCGATGAGGTGGAGACCAATGGACAAATTCAGACCGATATGGAAAACGGGAGGAAATTAAAAATTCATCGGAGTATAAAACAAATTCCAACCACACAATAGAGCGAAAAACTAATGTCAAAGACCTGGGAGTGATCATGTCAGAGGATCTCACCTTCAAGGACCATAACACTGTAGCAATCGTATCTGAGTTCAGCAATCACTACAGCAGTGGTCCACCATAATGGTCCTCGGGGCACTGGTTCCAGCACAGCTACCGCAGTAGCGCCACCATGATCACTGCTCCGTTAATTCTGCTCGCAAAAAAATGGTTACAAATCCCTACATTTAAGCAATTTACAGCGCCACTGTTGACACCTCACCTCAAGAGTTTGGACTTTCAGCTGTAATGTAAGACGTGTTAAGGGCAGTGGCGGACCTACCTTTTTGGGACCCTGAAGTATGAACTGTTATGGGGGGGGCCCCTTCGCAACCCCTTCTCATACAGTAGACCCAAAATTTTTAAGCAATGTGGACTTAAAATAGCTTCTGGGGCCCCTCCGGGATTAGGGACCCCTCAAGCTTAAGCTTCACTAGCTTTATAGTAGGTCTGACCCTGGTTAAGGGTTTCGTCTTTTCGAGTGACGTTAAATTACTAACATACGAAGATGTTGTGGTGTGTTTGGGAGTCTTTGCGAGTCCTGTCTGAGTATGAGACTTCCGGATCTGTCTGCCCGTGCAGCATCTTGCTTGTCTTAGGAGTTGATTAATAGGGGTTTCAAGCTTATCGACCACACTAGGATCATTAAGGCTGCAGTGTATATACACTCAGAGGTGACTGTTCCTGTGACCTTGAAGTTGTGGTGATATTAATAAGTTTTTTTGTAGAGTTTGAAAAAATAAATAGAATAAAACTGGGTTTCGATGACTCGTATTTTTATTAATGCCACAACAGTTTAAAAAAACAGCGACAACAATAACAGCAGCAACAAAAAAACAACAGCAACAACAACAGTTATTTTTTAACTACCTTTGCAATGTTGCTTTTTTTTCTAATAAGAGCGTTATTAAATTATTTTTTTTTACTCCCGGGACGAGAAAATTTTCCCAGAGTAGAGCCGTGAATATGCGAGGTCTCCCCCAGCTGTTATTGGAACGCTGCTGGAGCTTTTGTTGCTTCTGCCGGGATATGAGAGTCTCGCGGGGTTGCCTGCTGGTATTAAAGCCCAGACCTTTTTATTATCCTTTTTCTTATATCATTGTTATTAAAATTTTTGATATTAAAATAATAATAATGATAGTACTGTATTAGGCGACGTAATATTTTTGGTAATATTGCAGAGATTATTCAACAGGAGATGTTGATTCACCGGGAAATCTCCCGGCCCGGGTCTTTACCAGATGGCGACCCGGCTCCGGCTCCCTGGCGTGGGAGTAGCAGAGACCGAAGTCTCCATGGGAGGGGTACCCTCAGCGGTGGGACCAACTGGTCCCAGGCCTAGCCATATTCGCCCACAAGCACGTAGGTAGATAGTTGCTAGGCCCCTCTGGTCTGCCACCTTCCCCGCCCCAAGGAGGCTGACAGGAAGGACAGGCTTGCGAGCCGCAGATGGTAGCAAGCTCCAGCCTTGGCACCTACCCTGCCCTAGAAGGGCTGGGCATGGTGAGCGACCATTATTCAACAATAATAATAACAGCAATAATAATATTAGCATTAATAATTATAATAAATGCAGCAGCAATAATAATAAAAAATAATAAAATAGCAATAATAATAATAATAATAATAATAATAATAATAATAATAATAATAATATCTTTATTTAATACAAGTACATACATGTACATGATATACAGGCCTAATAATAACAATATGTATTTGTAGTCAAAACAATCAACAATTAATGCTGAACTGCAGTAGAGGCAACGTTCGCTCTAGTTAGAGCTGTATAGAGCTGGTTGGCACCGGCAGGTTAAGGGTAACAAAGGCAAAAAAAAAAAGAAGAAGAAATAAGCGGCTGTTGTTGAGGCGAGGCTAATGATGATCTGGGCTCCGCGGGTCATTGACTGCCTCAAAAAAAGAAAAATAAAAATAAAAAAAAGAGATTAAAAAATGTGAAGAGGTTGAAAGGTGATTAAATCAAGTAATATGATCTGGGTCTCTTGCAGGTTTACTTTCCTCTAAAAATCATATATTTTATTAATCTATCTAATTCATCGTCTATATATCTAATCTATTCTCTCATCTCTCTCTCTCTCTCTCTCTCTCTCTCTCTCTCTCTCTCTCTCTCTCTCTCTCTCTCTCTCTCTCTCTCTTTCTCGACTGTTTATTCTTCTTTCTCTGTTATGGATTTACGTATGTGTTAAGAAAACGGATTCGAACACTAAATTTAGGGAGTTTGATTCTGATTAGAAGATATTTTGGCGGATTAGAAGCGATTTTAGGAAATTCTGCGATTGGCTAGAGCACATAATCTGTGATTGGTCGACTGGTTCACAAGTCCTCTCTTAGTGGATGAGATCTTTGGATAAATTCTGTGATTGGTCAAAAATTTGCTTGTACTGTCTGATTGGTGTAGACTTTAGCACCATCTCTGTGATTGGTTGAAAGCGTCACTTCTGCGATTGGTGCAGATTTCAGGACAAGCTCTGTGATTGGTGGAATGGATTGTAGCTGAGCTCTGATTGGTGAAGAGTTCTGAACGTGTGTTTGGTGACTCGTATCTCAGAAGAGTTACAAGTCATTTATATTACTTGAGGGAAGGGGTCCACCTGGAGGTGCTCAGGGAGGTTAAGGTCAATTTTCTGTGTTGGTGGACTTCTGGATCGCAAACTGTCTGCCCAGTCTCCTCCTCCCTTTCCTTTCCTTCCTCTTCCTCTCTCCTTTTCGTTTTCTTTTTCCTCTTCCTCCTCCTTTTCCTCATCCACCATCGTTTTTTTATCTTCTTCTTCTTCTTTTTTCTTCTTACACTTTCTCCTTCTCGTCTGCCTCATTTTCTCCTCCTCTTCCTCCTGTTCATCCCCTACCTCTGTTTCCTCCTACTATTCTCTCTTTTCCTCCTCTTCATCTTCCCCTTTCTCATCTTCGTCCTTCTGTAATTTTCACCTCCTCCACCTCTTCCTCCTCTTCCTCCACCTCCTTCTCCACCGCCTCCTCCACCTCCACCACCACCTCCACCTCCTCCTCCTCCACCTGCACCTTCTTCTCCACCTCCTCCTCTACTTCCACCACCACCTCCTCCACCTCCACCTCCACTACCACCACCTCCTCCTCCACTACCACCTCCTCCTCCTGCACCTCCTCCTCCTGCACCTCCTCCTCCTGCACCTCCTCCTCCTGCACCTCCTCCTCCTGCACCTCCTCCTCCTGCACCTCCTCCTCCTGCACCTCCTCCTCCTGCACCTCCTTCCTGGTGAGACAAACAGGAACACTCGTCATGTTAATCAGCGGAGGAACACTGGCGACCAAACATGTTGACATCTGAGCAACAAGACACGTGTGAAACATCTTTGTCTCTTTATTTCAAGACGTTTCGCCACTCTTATAAGTTAAATGCAAAGATGACATTCGACGATAGTAGATGAGGTAGTCAGTCCCTCCGTATTGCACCGATAAAGCCACTGGTGGGCGAAACGTCTTCAGAGATGTTCAGGTGTTGTTCATGTGTCTAATTTATCATCTGGCAGGTGTTGTATTATTGTTGATGCCTTGGTGAGGGGTTCTTGATCCAGGGAGCTGGACCTGTCCTGATCCTCCGTGGATCAAAGCTGATTGCTTTCCATCCCCCCGGGTGCCGTATAATCCCTGTGGGTTTAGTGCATCTCCCTAAGGATACCAATACTCAATCTTCAGACTCACCCTTACTCTTCACCCCTCACCCTCACCTCTCAATCCTCACATTCAACCTCACCCTCACCCGTCACCCTCACCCATCACCCCTCACATTCACCCTCACCCTCACTCCTTACATTCACCCTCACCCTCACTCCTCACATTCACCCTCACTCCTCACATTCACCCTCACCCTCACTCTTCACATTCACCCTCACCCCTCACATTCACCCTCACCCCTCACTCCTCACATTCACCCTCACCCCTCACTCCTCACATTCACCCTCACCCCTCACATTCACCCTCACTCCTCACATTCACCCTCACCCTCACTCCTCACATTCACCCTCACCCCTCACATTCACCCTCACCCCTCACTCCTCACATTCACCCTCACCCCTCACTGCTCACATTCACCCTCACCTCTCACTCCTCACATTCACCCTCACCTCTCACTCCTCACATTCACCTTCACCCCTCATTCCTCACATTCACCCTCACTCCTCACATTCACCCCTCACTCCTCACATTCACACCTCACATTCACCCTCACTCCTCACATTCACCCTCACTCCTCACATTCACCCTCACTTCTCACATTCACCCTCACTCCTCACATTCACCCTCACTTCTCACATTCACCCTCACTCCTCACATTCACCTTCACCCTCACTTTCACAGATCGGTAAGAGAGATCAATAGAATATTCCGGTTTACACCACCCTTTGAGATGGGTACCTTGAAGCTGGTGACGGGCTCTTCTTCCCAGGAGACAGAACAACTATCTCCTTCCTCGGATCAAACCTTATTATCCCCGTATCCATTCTATTTTCCAGACGACACATAACCTTAACCGGTCTAAGAGTACTCTCTCTCTCTCTCTATAATATATATATATATATATATATATATATATATATATTATATATATATATATATATATATATATATATATATATATATATATATATATATATATATATATATATATATATATATATAAATAAAGATGGCATATACAGTACACGAGGTATGAGAGATACATGTCTAATACATATTGTTACATGTTTGTCACTGATTATAATGCGAAAATCTCATCCAGCTCCTCAGAGCTGGGGCGCGTGCCCAAAATGCAGCATGCATTACCCTCTGAACAGCAGCGCTGAGTCGCTGGAACAGAAAACTAGCTGCCCTGGGATCCGTAGTTACCCTGTTGAGTCTTTTGCCCAGCTCCTTGAGGAACTTAGATGCACTCTTTCCCCATGAGCCAAGGGTCTCTGAGCCTATGGGAACAAATATATAATGATGGGCAAGTTCTCCATATTTTCTCGACTTTTGGGACTCCCTGAAGGTGGCAGCTGCCCCTCCTTCCTCCCTGGTGTATTGAGATAGGTATTAGCCAAGGTAGATGCACATGTGTAGTCCCACACCACCTGCTTGCCGTCTGTCCAGGCTTGAAGGGTGATACCATCTGGACGCTTTTGACTGCCGTCAGATCTGCATAGTTGGGGTGGCTCCCTTACTGCTGGGCATCCGGCTGTCGTGAGGCTCCTCTTGATAATGTTATTAACCTCTTCATGTCTTGCAATCTTTCCATCGGATTTACGACACACAAGACCATAGATATCTTATTAACTAAAATTGGATTCCGTTTTAGTGACTCTGATTTAGATTAAATTAATTTTAGAATACGTCAATTTTTGGTAAAAAATTTGTATAAATTCCATTGTTTGTTTTGGTG
This sequence comes from Cherax destructor, assembly GCA_009830355.1. NCBI lineage: Eukaryota > Metazoa > Arthropoda > Malacostraca > Decapoda > Parastacidae > Cherax > Cherax destructor. The sequence continues at coordinate 149,418 of WNWK01001285.1, read as the reverse complement.
AAATCGATTAACCTGATAAGCTATTTTTTTTAATAAATATATTTTGCTATTTTTTTTCGCAGAACTGGGAGGATTGTTTTAAGGTTTTAAGGTAACAGAGTATTTTTGTCTGGTGGTTTGAAGGTTACGTGAAGCCTTAACGACAGACTTTAAATTCCATTGACCAACCAAAACAGGGAACCCAATACTGTTTCTGTCTGTTAGCCAACGTAGCTCTCAGAAGTGGCTTTGACCACCAGTTCGTTCCAAGCCACTAAGGAGGTGAAGTCAAGCCAAAGCCACACTGTCTTGCAAATCAGCTAGCTCACTTGTTGCCAGAATTTGCATACTAAGCAAAGTTGTCTTATCCACTTAAGAAGGAATCGATTCAGCGTTACAAGAAACATCCAAGTCAAATATGAGTTGACTGTCAACTGATCTGTCGTGTTTCCCACAGATCAATACTCAGTAAATATTTACATTTCAAGTGAAAAGCTGTGTATGTACTATTTACACTAAAAAAATCCGTAATATATATATATATAATATATATATATATAATTCAATCCATAGGCCACGTTCATTCATTATTATTATTTTATTATTAATTTTCTCCTTTTGACTGCATATTGTGAAGGTTTCTCATGTCTGAGAGACAGCTGCTCTTCATTTCACAACATTTCATCTACTGTGGGGCTGAATCGTCACCAGATTCAACGTTTATTCTGTTTATTATTTTTTTTTGGGGGGTGATGATTCAGGATATGAGGGTTTTCGTCATGCAATACAAGTCAGTTAGAGTGGAGGGCAGTCAGACAAGCCAATGTGTACCTCTCTTGATTAATTTGGTCCACTTCCTAAACCCATTATGTACGTCTGTAATTTGTTGAGTATCATTCACATTATGTGTGTGACGGCCATCCACAGGATGGATGTGAGGGGGACTACCATCCACAGGATTGATGTGAGGGGGACTACCATCCACAGGATGGATGTGAGGGGGACTACCACCCACAGGATGGATGTGAGGGGGACTACCACCCACAGGATGAATGTGAGGGGGGACTACCATCCACATGATGGATGTGAGGGGGACTACCATCCACAGGATGGATGTGAGGGGGGACTACCATCCACAGGATGGATGTGAGGGGGACTACCATCCACAGGATGGATGTGACGGGGACTACCATCCACAGGATGGATGTGACGGGGACTACCATCCACAGTATGGATGTGAAGGGGTCTACCATCCACAGGATGGATGTGACGGGGACTACCATCCACAGGATGGATGTGACGGGGACTACCATCCACAGTATGGATGTGAAGGGGAATACCATCCACAGTATGGATGTGAAGGGGACTACCATCCACAGGATGGATGTGACGGGGACTACCATCCACAGGATGGATGTGAGGGAGACTACCATCCACAGGATGGATGTGAGGGGGACTAGCATCCACAGGATGGATGTGAGAGGGGACTTCCATCTACAGGATGGATGTGGGGGGACTACCATCCACAGGATGGATGTGAGGGGGACTACCATCCACAGGATGGATGTGAGGGGGGATTACCATCCGCAGGATGGATGTGAGGGGGACTACCATCCACAGGATGGATGTGAGGGGGACTACCATCCACATGATGGATGTGAGGTGGACTACCCCCCACAGGATGGATGTGAGGGAGGACTACCACCCACAGGATGGATGTGAGGGAGGACTACCACCCACCTGATACACATGAGGATGACTACCACTCACAGGATGGACATTAGGATGTCTACCACCCACAGGATGGACATAAGGATGACTATCACCCACAGGATGGACATGAGGATGACTACCACCCACAGGATGGACATGAGGACGACTGCCACCCACAGGATGGACATGAGGATGACTGCCACTCACAGGATGGACATGAGGATGACTGCCACTCACAGGATGGACATGAGGATGACTGCCACTCACAGGATGGACATGAGGATGACTGCCACTCACAGGATAGACATGAGGATGACTGCCACCCACAGGATGAACATGAGGATGACTGCCACCCACAGGATGAACATGAGGATGACTGCCACTCACAGGATGGACATGAGGATGACTGCCACTCACAGGATGGGCATCGGGTGCCACTCACCCCGAGAGAAGCAGAGAGCAATTAACCAAAATACACAGTTACACCATACGATTTTAAAGGTCCCGAAAATTGATTTAGCGAGTGAACGCAATTTGGCTTCAGTTGGTGCAATTATCCACTACGTGGGGGTATTTAATGGAGGATTTCCCTGGGGATTTAATGGGGAGAATTTCCACCGGCGTAGAGACGCCTTACCCAAAGAAAAAATAATTTTAAATTCATTTATGTTTATTTTGAACTTATACTTTGAACACATTATATTATATGTATACATTAAGTACTCGTGTTATTTTGTATTTCAAAGGAAGGAAGGAAACGTGTTGGTCTACCAGCGTTATAATGAACAAAACGTGTTGGTCAATCAGTATTATAAGGAAACGTGTTTGGACCATCAATAATATGTGGAAGGGAAACGTTCTGGGTCCACCAGCATTATAAGGAAAGAAACGTGTTGGGGAGTGATGCTGGAGCCACGAGCATTAAGGGGAAGGGGACATTTTGGTGCCACCAGCATAATAAGAAGAGAAACGTGCTGGGGTCACAGTTCTTTGAAAAAAGGTGTCGAGAGTAGTGAAGTTGGGATTGCAAGCATTGCAAACACCATTCACCATTCACTCGGGGTTCATGTGTTTCTTGTATACTTCCCTTTCTTCACTATCTGTTCATCCTGTCTTGTTCATCCTCGTTCATTTTCTTTTGTTCACCCTGTTCTGTTCATCCTCGCCTGTTCATCCCGCCTTGTTCACCCTCCTCTGTTCATATGATCTTCATGAGAGCGCCTGCTTGAGGGTGAGTGTAGAGGGGCAAGTTAGAATCTGGAGATGGTGTATGGATTCCACAATTATTCATGACTGAAGTAGTAGTGACCCTGTAGGGTCAGAGCAGGTCATCTCTCTATCTCTCTCTCTCTCTCTCTATCTTTCTTTCCCTGTCTCTTTCTTACAAGTATTTAGCATTAACTCCTTTATGATGATATATATATATATATATATATATATATATATATATATATATATATATATATATATATATATGTGTGTGTGTGTGTGTACTCACCTAGTTCTGGTTGCAGGATCGAATCACAGCTCTTGGCCCCGCCTCTTCACCGGTCGCTACTAGGTCACTCATCCTGCTCCATGAGCTTTATCATACCTCTTAGTAAAGCTATGTATGACTCCTGCCTCCACTACATCACTTCCCGGACTATTCCACTTCCTGACAACTCTGTGACTGAAGAAATACTTCCTAACATCCAACTGTGACCCCTTGTTGCTGTGTCCCATCTCCGGAACATCCTGTCTGGAACATCCTGTCTTCTGTGTGTGTGTGTGTGTGTACTCAGGTAGTTTACCTAGATATGTTTGATGGGGTTCGAGTCTCCGCACCTGGCCTCTATTCTTAACTGGGCACGACCGGATTCAATAATTCCCAGCCTTGAGGGCCCTATCTTACCTATTCTTAAAGCTGTGTATGGAATCTGCCTTTACCATTTCCCCATCCAAGTCATTCTACTTTCTCACCTCCCTCTGAGACGGAAGAAATATTATTCTCTCATCCAAGTCCTTCCATTTAAGCTCTCTGAGTATTTTTCATGTTGTGATTTTATCTCCCTTGATCCTTTAAATATTGGCTACAGTTCTTTCAATGTTTTCCCCCAGTTAACCCCAAGACTAATTTTATTGCAAACGTTTGTACTTATTGAAGTATTTGGATGTACTTCAACAGGTGTGGGTTCCATGATGGCGCTGCAGACTCTATTACTATCCTCACATGTAAAGAGTATATATATAGGATTCTTTTCGTCCCCGTCTACGACCACCACCACTACTCCTAACCCTTAACCACTAGGCTTCTAATTCGAACTAGCCACCACCATCACCACCACAACAACAACAACAACAGACTGTAACCACCATCACCAAATAACCTATAACCACTACTAACCTATATCCACTAGTAACCTATAACCACTACTAACCTATATCCACTAGTAACCTATAACCACTACTAACCTATATCTACTAGTAACCTATATCCACTAGTAACCTATAACCACTACTAACCTATAACCACTACTAACCTATAACAACTACTAACCCCCATAATCAGCCACAAGTAATAACCAGTTACAGTTAACAAGCAGTAACAGCAACCACTAACAACCAGTTACCACTCCTCAACACCTACCACTGCTAACCACCAGCAGTACTGCTCACTAACCTCTGCCTCTGCTCCAGCAGGACGCGAGGTGACAACGTCCCACAAGCAGACATGGACTACACAGCGGACCTGCTGGAACGACTGCTGGCACGGACACAAAAGTGAGTAGACTCTCCAGTACCTGCTGAGTGCCATGGTGATTGGCACTCTAGTGGTTCTCTATTTGCACTCCAGTGACACTCTAGTGGCTCTCTAGTGTCATTATTTGCACTCTAGTGGCTCTGTATTGCCACTCTAGGGAACTTTCGTGACACTCTAGTTGCACTCCGGTGACACTCTACTGCCTCTCTAGTGGCACTGTTATTTTCTAGTGACACTCTAGTGGCACTCCAGTGGCTCTCTATTGCCACTCTAGTGAAACTTTAGTGGCACTCTAGTGGAACTTTAGTGGCACTCTAGTTGCACTCTACTGAAATTTTAATGGCACTTCAGTGGCATTCTTGTCATTTAGAGGCACTTAGACGACCCTATAGTGGCACTTAAATGGAACTCTAGAGGTACTAGTGGTACCAGTGGCATTCAAATGTCACTCTAGCAGCACTGTAGAAATACTAGTGGCATTCAAGTGGCACTTAAGTGGCACTCTAGAGGTACTGGTGGCATTCAAGGGGCACTCTAGCAGCACTCAAGTGACTGTTGATCAGGTTAAAGAGTGCCTAGAGGAAAGGATGGGATAGAGAAGGATGGAGTGGATAGAGATGGATAAGGGTGGGATAGAGAGGGATAGGGGTGGGATAGGGAGGGATAGGGGTGGGATAGGGAGATATAGGGGTGGGATAGGGAGGGATAGGGGCGGGATAGGGAGGGATAAGGGTGGGATAGAGAGGGATAGAGGTGGGATAGCGAGGGATGGGGTTGAGTGTGAAGTTTAATGGGGGAAGGATAGAAATTCCTATCCATCTCTCTTTATAGACTAAGAATAGAATAGGGATTTCTATCCGCATGCCTTTACAGGCTAACAGAAGAGTGTGTTCCTCTATCCTTGAAGGCTAGGAGCAGGATTTTCTCTCCTATCCTTGTACTCCAGTTCCATGTACTATGTGCTCCTAGATATTCCTGGGAGCTCCTGTGTACTCCCATGTCTTCTTTTGTACTTGTCTGTACTCCCGCGTAAGCCTGTGTACTCTTGTGCAATACTATGCACTTCTGTACGTTATTAATTCTTTGTACTCTCAAATACCCCTGTGTGCTCCTGTGTACCTCTATGTACTCTCTTTTATTTTTTATGGTTCCACGTACTCCCATATACTTTTATGTTGTCTATCTTATTCTAAAGCACTCATATGTACTCTTCAATAATCTTAGTTACTCTCTAGTACTGTCATGTGCATCTATGCAATATCATGTACTTCCATGTACTCTCTAGTATTCCCACGTGGCTTCCGGTATTTCCAAGCACTTTCAAGTACTCTCTACGCCTCCCATACACTCCCTAGTACTCCCATATACTCTCTAATACTTCCATGTACTATATAGTGCTATGTACTCTCAAGCACATTCAATCAATCTCAAGTACTCCCGTGTACTCTCCTGTACTCTAATGTATAGTCATCTTTCTTATCAGGCTTCTTTATAAGGCGAGTACAGCGACGGGCCTTTAAACTCACATTATTTTCAATAGCTTTTACAAAAAACTGCACTGAATAGAGGAGCCGCATAAGAAAATTTACTGTACCCCCCATTTACTTCCATTTAATACATGGCACTTCAGTGTATATTCGTATGGACTCTAATACACCTCTCCCTCTGCTGTCCCATCATTGCAGGATGACAATGGACAGCATACAAAGTGGAACCCCTGGTTCCCATCGCTTCTAGTATCGGTGGCAGGAATGGGAATGGGTGGAATGTGGAATTCTAAGGCCATGACTAGAGGGATCTCCGGCGTGGAAATGGGAATGGAAGGAATGGTGAATGAGAAGAAATGGGAATCGTGAACGAGAATTGCTCGTGCTAGTCTCTCTAGCCTGGGAGTGGGAATGGTCTGGGAGTGGGAATGGTCTGGGAGTGGGAATGGTCTGGGAGTGGGAATGGTCTGGGAGTGGGAATGGGCGGGACGGAATACATTTCTAAGTTTGTAGACTGAGAAGGAATTAAAGCTGAGAGGATTCTCACTTTTGTCCTGTCGTTAAAATTAGAGAAAACGAGATGACAGAGAAAGAGAGAGATAAAGAGAGAGGATGAGTAGGTGCAATAGACAGACAGGAATAACAGGATCTATCCGACAGACCTGAAGAACACAGAACACCGACGTTCTATTCTATCATGTTGAAGATAGTATGGATAATTTTGGGTTGAAAATCACCTGTTCAAATAATAATAATAATAATAATAATAATAATAATAATAATAATAATAATAATAAATAATAATCATAATAATCATAATAATAATCATAATAATAATCATAATAATAATATATATAATAATAATAATGAACATCGGTACATCTGGAGCAGGTAAATGTCGGACATTTAAGTCCCTTTACGTCGGCGCAGGCCTAGGGCATTTAAATGTCTGCCTCTTCCTGCGAGAAATCATTTAAATACCAGTAACTTGTGGGAGATGGAACATCAGTGTCACGTGGCTTCTTTTTGTTGGTGGTTTATAGGGCTAGTGACAGCTTACGCCGTATCAAGCCCTCGCCTCACACGGCCGGAAGGGCATTTTTAAGATAAAGATAAGATTTCTTGGTCTTTTTAACCCCGGAGGGTTAGCCACCCAGGATAACCCAAGAAAGTCAGTGCGTCATCGAGGACTGTCTGTCTTATTTCCATTTGGGTCGTTAATCTTGTTCCTCAGGATGCGACCCACACCAGTCGACTAACATCTAGGTACCTATTTGCTGCTAGGTGAACATGACAACAGGTGTAAGGAAACAAGTCGAAATGTTTCCACCCCGCCGGGAATCGAACCCGGGCCCTCCGTGTGTGAAGGGAGAGCTTTAGCCACCAGGCCCGCTCGTGCGGAACATAAATCGTGGTGTTTTCTGGATGTTGCTGCTACTTAGCCATTTCCTTATTTTCCTTCTTCTCTTACTCCTTTTTCATTATTCTCCTCCTTATTCTTCTCCTTTTTCCTTATTCTCCTCCTCCTTATTCTTCTCCTTTTTCCTTATTTTCCTTCTCCTTATTCTTCTCCTTTTTCCTTATTCTTCTCCTTTTTCCTTATTCTCTTCCTTATTCTTCTCCTTTTTCCTTATTCTTCTCCTTTTTCCTTATTCTCCTCCTCCTTATTCTTCTCCTTTTTCCTTATTCTCCTTCTCCTTATTCTTCTCCTTTTTCCTTATTTTCCTCCTCCTTATTCTTCTCCTTTTTCCTTATTTTCCTTCTCCTTATTCTTCTCCTTTTTCCTTATTCTTCTCCTTTTTCCTTATTCTCTTCCTTATTCTTCTCCTTTTTCCTTATTCTTCTCCTTTTTCCTTATTCTTCTCCTTTTTCCTTATTCTCCTCCTCCTTATTCTTCTCCTTTTTCCTTATTCCCCTCCTTATTCTTCTTCTCCTTTTCCTTATTCTCCTCCGCCTCCTTATTCTCCTAAGAAATAGCGTCTGTGTGTGTGTTTATGCATATCTATATGTATGTATGCGTATATGTATATTTATATGTATGTTGGTGTATGTGTATATTTATGTGTATGTGAGTGTCTGTTTATCCGTGTTTTTAATCAGATTTTCTAGGTTATCCCCCATTATTATTGCTATCATAACTAAGCGCTAAACCCACAAGGATCATACAGCGCTGAAGGTTATCCTTCATTCTTATCTTCATCTGCCTCGTGTTTTTATTTTCCTGTGTCTACCTTTGTCTGTGTCCGTCATTCCGCATCGCTCTCTCTCTCTCTCCTCTCTCTCTCTCTCTCTCTCTCTCTCTCTCTCTCTCTCTCTCTCTCTCTGATCGTAACTTTTCACATACTTGTGTCTGCCTGAGTTGAAACCAGTAAATCAGATTGCACAGAGTCACATGGCTGTGGGAAAAAATATGACCGAGGCAGAGGAGACACGAAATATTTTTGACAAGAAATGGCAGATGCCTTTTCTCGAGATATATATATATATATATATATATATATATATATATATATATATATATATATATATATATATATATAATAGTGTGTGTGTGTGTGTGTGTATTCAGATATTTAGAAGTGGACATGTCAGCAGATGGGTCTATGAAAGATGAGGTGAATTATAGAATTGATGAGGGGAAAAAGGTGAGTGGTGCAGTGAGGAGTCTGTGGAGACACAGAGCTTTGTCCATGGAAGCAAAGAGGGGAATGTATAGTTATACCAACGCTTTTACATGGGTGTGAAACATGGGTGTGAAACATGGGTGGTGAATGTTGCAACAATGAGAAGGCTGGAGGCAGTGGAGATGTCATGTCTGAGGTCAATGTGTGGTGTGAATATAATGCAGAGAATTCATAGTTTGGAAATTAGGATGAGGTGTAGAATTACCAAAACTATTATCCAGAGGGCTGGGGAGGGGTTGTAGAGGTGTTCGGACATGTAGAGACGATGGAACGAAATAGAATGACTTCGAGAATGTATAAATATGTAGTGGAGGGAAGGCGGGGTAGGGGTCGGCCTAGGAAAGGTTGGAGGGAGGGGGGTTAAGGTTTTGTGTGCGAGGGACTTGGACTTCAAGCAAGCATGCGTGAGCGTGTTAGATAGGAGCGAATGGAGACAAATGGTTTTTAGGACTTGACGTGCTGTTGGAGTGTGAGCAAGGTAATATATGTGAAGGGATTCAGGGAAACCTGCAGGCCGGACTTGAGTCCTGGAGATGGGAAGTACAGTGCCGGCACTCTGAAGGAGGGGTGTTAATGTTGCAGTTTTATAACTGTAGTGTAAGCGCGTCTCTGGCAAGACAGTGATGGAGTGAATGATGATGAAAGTTTTTGCTTTTTTGGGCCACCCTGCCTTGGTGGAAGACGGCCGATGTGTTAATAAAAATAATATATATATATATATATATATATATATATATATATATATATATATATATATATATATATATATATATATATATACATTGTCTCTACTTTTTCGTTTAGCATATTTCAATTTATTTCCTTGTGATTCTTAAAGAAAGATTCATTGCTTTGACTTTAGATTCTTTAAACTTGTGTGTACAACTTTCTACATTGTTTTTTTTTTTTTTGGACGTGCGTGTCACCCGAGTGGTCAGGTAACACAAATGTCTGTCGTCAAAGTATTTCACAGTTACAAATTGAAAATTTTATTTTTATTCACCATATTTAATAAAACAGGAAGTGTAATAAGCGAATTTCTTTACTGTAGGAAGACAAATATATGCTAACGTTAGCATGTTAAACAGAGATCAAAATATAGAACATAACCGAAGTAACAGCTGATGAAAAGTCTAAATTTCAGTTATTCTAAGTCAAAGCACCAGACTAATTCTTTGATAGATACTAAACTCTTAATTCTCTGACATGTACCAAGGTGAGCAACTCACTAGCACACGACCTTAAGTCTGAACACCGCATGTATATGTGTCGATACCTTTTAGTAAAAGACTAAATTCACGGACTGTTGTGTGTAGACATCAAGGCAATGACAGTGAAAGTCCATTCAATCCTCGCAACAGACGAGTCTACAAGACTTGGAAAAAACTTAAGTCAACGAAACAGTGCAAATATTGAAGCCTCACCAGCTAGTGCAAAAATCGGATCCAGTAAACCCAACATAAATAAAAAACAGCACCAATCACGCGAGTCAAAGTCAGTTTCAAGACACCTAAGCACACAGTCTGTAAACACACAGTCTGTAAACACACAGTCTGTAAACACACAGTCTGTAAACACACAGTCTGTAAACACACAGGCTGTAAACACACAGTCTGTAAACACACAGTCTGTAAACACACAGTCTGTAAACACACAGGCTGTAAGCACACAGTCTGTAAACACACAGTCTGTAAACACACAGTCTGTAAACACACAGTCTGTAAACACACAGGCTGTAAGCACACAGTCTGTAAACACACAGTCTGTAAACAGAAGCACACAGTCTGTAAAAACAGGCGTGTAAACACACAGTTCTGTAAACACACAGGCTGTAAGCACACAGATCTGTAAACACACAGGCTGTAAGCCACAGTTGTAAACACACAGGCTGTAAGCACAAGTCTGTAAACACACAGGGCTAAGCACACAGTCTGAAACACACAGCTGTGCACACAGTTGAAACACACACAGGCTGTAAGCACACAGTCTCGTAAACACACAGGCTGTAAGCACACAGTCAAACACACAGGCTGTAAGCACACAGTCTGTAAACACACAGGCTGTAAGCACACAGTCTGTAAACACACAGGCTATAAACACAAAGTCTGTAAACACACAGGCTGTAAGCACACAGTCTGTAAACACACAGGCTGTAAGCACACAGTCTGTAAACACACAGGCTATAAACACAAAGTCTGTAAACACACAGGCTATAAACACAAAGTCTGCATTCACAGAACAAAATAATCTAAAGACACATATCAAACTGCTCCACAGCAGCATCTATGTCCCAGAAGCAGAACACTGCCTTAAGTTCACTCACGACCCAGTGCTGTCACCTCTCTAAGATTATATTCAATAATGCTATAATGCATGTTGTGTGTTTAGGAGAGTGTTCATAAGTTGAGAGTGACGATCCCTTCACACTGAGGCTGTTTCAAACTGGACATAGTCCAGAGTACTCACTCCAACACACATTTCAGTGAATAGACCACGAAGGCTCATAAATGTCCCCCCCCAAAATCTGACAATGAGTGAAAAGGTTTTGCGTATAAGGCTACATTTATGGTCGACAGCAACACCAACTGACCTCTGAGAAAGTGCCGGGGTGAAAGGGCATAACTGACAGTGTGTTAAACATAAGCCATGCCTAGCACTCATATTGATAGTGTAAGGAAGTGTAAGGTAGTGTAAGGCAGTGTAAGGCAGTGTAAGGCAGTGTAAGGCAGTGTAAGGCAGTGTAAGGCAGTGTAAGGTAGTGTAAGGCAGTGTAAGGTAGTGTAAGGCAGTGTAAGGTAGTGTAAGGCAGTGTAAGGCAGTGTAAGGCAGTGTAAGGCAGTGTAAGGTACTGCGGAACACTTTCTTCCAGGTTCACATCAGACCCATCCTTGTAAATTACAAATATGGTAAATATAGAGAAAATTATGTGGGTTATTACAACAGAAAATTTGGACATTATGTTACGTGTCAGACAATGAAATGTTTCCCCCGGTACAATAACATTCCCTCTCTCAGACGTTAAAAATTCAACACTAAGCAAGCGAACCCTAGTTAATGTACAGATGTACGTTGCAGTCAGACACCAGGTCACAATTAAGACAATATCTTCAATCAACTCAAAAAGAAACCCAATTATCTCTCACCGCACAACACAGGAGCAAAGGAGAGGAAAGAAGACGTACAAGTAACTATATAAAAAAAAACAGAACCAGAAAGTATGGCACTCGAGAACAACAGGAATAACGTCGCACAACAGTGAACTTTAAGAGTAACAGGAGAACAAGAAGTTCATAGCCACTATGGAGATAAAAGTAACACGAGAAAATATCTGATGTGATACTCCCAGCAGGTTGGCAAGTATTGAAAAAAAAATCAAGAAGAAATAAAAATTTAGGCGTTGCATTAAAATACGAAATAGTGGCAATAATCTGCAGTGTTGCACCAGTTGCACCAGCTCATGACTGGGGGTAGATGAGAGCAACGCCGGCATGATAGTAACTACGGAAGCAGCAGCAAAGAGTCAGCATAACTCTGGGAGATTTCAGGAACAAGGACATAGACTGAGAGAACCGGGAACTAGAAGGGAGACTAGACCAATGGAAGTGTTGGTGGGGAACCACAGCTGACAGCCACCACGTCAGGGAGAAGACAAGAAAGTTGGCAACGAACCGGCAAGACTGAACTATATCTTCACCTGAACATGTATCGGATGTGTTAATGAGAGACACTGAGCTTCCTTCCTGAACGAGCGAACCACATTAATAATAATAATAATAATAATAATAATAATAATATCGTTATTTCTACAAGTACATGTACAAGGTATACAGTCATAGCTGATATCAATGACATACTACTATATAGAAAGCCCCTAGTTAGCAGAGCATTTCCGGCAAATTAGGTCAGTTTTGTCCCAGGATGCGACCCACACCAGTCGACTAACACCCAGGTACCCATTTTTTACTGATGGCTGAACATGGACAGCAGGTGTCTTAAGGAAACACGTCCTAATGTTTTCCAGCCGTACCGGGGATTTGAACTCCGGACCTCAGTGTGTGAGCTGAGTGCTCCAGCGATCGAGCTACGGGACACCTAAGTAGATATAAACCTGGAATAGAATACAGAGGAGAGAAAAAAAATCAACAGCGAAGAAAAGAGAAATGATAGAGAGCAAGTTTATTTTGGGATAACGTATCGCTCTGTGTACAGCTTTATCAATTTAAAGCAGACACTTGGATGCGTCAGTGCACTCACGACGTCACAGATATGACGTCGATTGACATTTAAAGGTCGAGCGTGTCTATTGTGGCTGAAGTAAACAGCTGAGCAAAAGATTTCGTTCTTTTCGATTTTTATTATATATGTCGTGCCGAATAGGTAAAAATTGCTATTTTGGCTTAAATAGCAACGCTCTTCTTGCCGAATAAGTCAAGCGAAAATTTGCTATTGTTTTGCATATATATATATATATATATATATATATATATATATATATATATATATATATATATATATATATATATATATATATATATATTGCAAAATCTTTAATATCTCAGTCTTTTTAAAAAAATATTGGCATTTTGGAACAGGTGCGTAGCAGGAATTTTGCGAGTTCTTTGAGAGCTGAAATCTTTGAAGTCCTCCACGAGAGAGAGAGAGAGAGAGAGAGAGAGAGAGAGAGAGAGAGAGAGAGAGAGAGAGAGAGAGAGAGAGAGAGAGAGAGAGAGAGAGAGAGACAGAGACAGAGACAGAGACAGAGACAGAGAGAGACAGAGACAGAGAGTAACTGGGATGCTCAGATAGCAATAGGCTTTATGATCTATATTGAGGCTATCTGCTGATAGGGTCTAGAAATTCGAGGTTAGGAGAGAAGAGCAGAAGGCTCTCTCCCCTACGTCGACTCTCTACGAGCAAGATACTTGCTTAAGACAGTGGGTGAAGAAAATTATCATATCTTGTTGAAAGGTGTCCATGGTTTCTGTATTACTAGTACTACTACTTCTACTAGCACTAGTACTATTACTACTACTAGCAGTAGTAGTACTACTACTAGCAGTAGTACTACTACTACTAGCAGTAGTACTACTACTACTACTACTTTTAGTACATCTTTAATACTTCTAACACTATTACAATATTACTACCACTATTACTAGTACTGCTACCGTTCTTATGTTAGTACTACTATTATTTTAGCAGCGCTATTTCTTCTACTATAACTACTACCACCACCACACATTCAACCAATCTTTCTGGTTAGTTCATTACTCAACCTTAAGATCAAAGTGGCACCAGCCAATATCTGCACTGCATCTAGTTATCTGTTACATTGCATTAATTAAATGTTGTGCTTGGAAAAAGTTTGTTCAACCAGATACACAAAAAGTAAATATTAGTTCACCGGTTATAAATTCAGCGGGCAAAGTTTGTTCCAATGATCCTAATTAATTTTTAATTACATTTTTTTTATTTGCCAACATCTGTGTAGTCCCTCTTGCCCCCGAGTTTCATGCGACGGTTTCTATGTAATGAATCGGTTTCAGGCCTTTTGAATGGTGTGTGTGTGTGTGTGTTTGTCGGATTTGCTTAGTGTATTGAAAGCATGAATAATGTCAATGATATCTTACCATAGTCTCCAGTCTCCCAAGAGTGAGAAGGTCAGGTTAGGTAAGATTTTGTCAGGAAACAGGACAAGTGTTTCCTGACCCGCAGCTGGAGCTTTTGGTCGCCTGAGTATGTTAGGTGCTTAGAGTCGTTGTTCATATTGGTTTTCTTACTGAACTTACGAGCTGTGTCGCCCTGACTTGTACTCTCGACAATTTGTCTTTGTCTTCTAATTTCGGGACCCAAAGTTGACAGTACATACGAGGTTGAGGCCTGACAAGTGTGTGACAACCAGTCAATATTATTTGTAAACTGGCACTCTGTTTACATCTCTGCAGGTTCTGTTCGAGGTTGTTTACGTTCCTGTTCGCAGGTTGTTTACACTGCTGTTCGCAGGTCGAGGTTGTTTATACTGCTGTTCGCAGGTCGAGGTTGTTTACACTGCTGTTCGCAGGTCGAGGTTGTTTACACTGCTGTTCGCAGGTCGAGGTTGTTTACACTGCTGTTCGCAGGTCGAAGTTTACACTGCTGTTCACAGGTCGAAATTGTTTACACTGCTGTTCACAGGTTAGTGTTGTTTACATTGCTATTAACGGGTCAAGGTTGTTTAGCAGATGCTTCGGGTCACTGCTAACGATCGTTCCAAGGTCCTGCTCCATCGTCCTTACGAAGGATCATCATTACTCTCTGTCGTTATGTCGTTACCCTCAGAGAGGGACAGTCTTATTTTACCCGTCTCTCCCCTCTAACGTTGTCTCCCGTTCCCCTTCTCTACCTATTTATCATGTCCCAGGAGGCACAAGCCAGCTATGAGAGAGTTAAAATATAAGTTACACAGTAAAATTCAATACAGACAACATATAACAGGTAGGAAATGTTAATATATATAGACTGAATTCTTGTAAGTCATTCGAATCATTGGCCAATAGCAGGTCCAACGCTGTAACCATTCAGCCAGGATGATTCTACAAGCTCTGGGGCTGTGGGTCACAGTTGATGCAGCTGATACAAACATGTCACAGAAGTGTTGCTTGTAAAATCATCCTACGGTTCGATACGGGTCTAACCCCCGTCCACCTGTGCATTTATGGCATACTAAATGTAATTAAATACTTGACAGGAATAAGTGGATTAGTGGGAGACTTTTACAGCACAGTAGAACATATGATAGAGGAAATAATAAACCATTAACATTCTCTAGTCTCACAGCAAGAGACGTGAATATTATTACTGAGTATCGGCTTCAAGTGTAAGTGTGTATGTATGCGAATGGGTACAATCCCACGACCTTCTACCCCTCTTGTCAGTGACCTGACAAGAGCTCTCCATCTCGGGATGCACGAGACGAGAGCCCTGCTGGGTAGATAATCAGTAAGCAGATACAGTTTCACGAAAAGGAATTTATATCTGACCACAGTTCCATGTCTGCTAACTCTTTCCACACTGCTGTTCCAGCGACCATCTCCACGACGAAAAACAAAGAGACGCCCACGAACACTCAGAATCGTCTCCACGACGAGAAACAAAGACGCCCACGAACACTCAGAATCGTCTCCACGACGAGAAACATACAGAAGCACTTTCACGAACACTCATAAGGGCAACAAGGATGATTCCCTGTTACACCAGCAAGCTTCTCACCTCTGACAACTGATGACCAACCAATGATAACCTTGTGTGGTCGAAGAGCGAACCAATTAGAATCCAGGAATACCTGGCGGGGCAAGCTGGTAACACACACACACACACACACACACACACACACACACACACACACACACACAACAGCCAAACAAGAGTTGAAAATGATTTGGTGATACTGACAGACTGTGGATAGGGACACTTCTGTACAGTTTATCATCAGGACTGATGAAGCCACGAGTGGCTTCATCAGTCCTGATGATGAAGCCAGTCGTGGCGAAACGTTTCCTACAATAAATGTGCCGAACTATACACAAGTGCACTTTAACCAAACAACAGCAGTTGGTAGATTAACAGACGCACTTTTAGCCCTACCTACGTACGTATGTAATATACAAATTAATAAGCCTTGATGCGTTTACATAGACATTAATACATACAAATACAAGGAAAGGTTTTTTAATTAATCCCACTGTGGGAAGAAAATACCTGGGATAACAAAAATACTTAGGTTAAACATTCATGTTTACTATTAAGGTGCATCTGGCAAACGATGAGTCAAATTTCCTCAGATTCATCTCTCTCTCTCTCACTTTCTCTCTGTCTCTCTCTCTCTCACTCAGTACAGGTTAGTGACCGCTGCTGACGTGTTTACAACAACGGGAAAATGTTCAGGCAACTCACACGACATCTGACGGAACATTTGTGTACAGCTGCACAAGTTTTTTTGTATGTTTGTACAGCGACTTTGAGTATGTGAATAATCCAGCCTTATAGAACATACCTGGAGTTTACCTGGAGAGGGTTTCGGTGGTCAGCGCCCCCGCGGCTCGGTCTGAGACCAGGCCTCATGGTGGATCAGGGTCTGATCAACCAGGCTGTTACTGCTGGCCGCACGCAAACTGACGAACGAACCACAGCCCGGTTGGTCAGGTACTGACTTTAGGTGTCTGTCCAGTGCCTTCTTGAAGACAACCAACATACTTCTCACTTGATTGAAGATGCCACACTTGATGTGGCATTTCTACACGATGGATGTCTGACAAGAAGAGCGAAGGATATATATATATATATATATATATATATATATATATATATATATATAAATTAAATGTGCACTTGTTGAATCATAGGTTAGTAGGTTTTCAAAGTTTTTGGTACAAAATTATAAAATCTTTGACATTAACATAAATGGAAAAATATATATTTAAACGTATACAGAAAATTTTAGAAAGGAGCTTAATTTTAGATTGAGTTCTTGCTAATTGACCAGTTTTACTAATGGCACGACATATATATATATATATATATATATATATATATATATATATATATATATATATATATATATATATATATATATATATATATATATATATATTAATGGGGTCCACCTCTGGTACAAATTGTGGGACCCATAGCCTCGGAGAAGTGGATAAAAGGCTTCAAGGAAGAATATTTGGATTTCTTCCTGATGCCATTTGAATATTCCACTTCTCCTACCACCCCATCTTTTAAATTTTTTTTACCAATAGGTATGTTTTATTACATAATATGGTACAAAAGATTTGAGAGATACATTGTTGATATAAAGATGGCATATACAGTACACGAGGTGAGAGATACATGTCTAGTACATATTGTTACATCTTTGTCACTGATTATAATGCGAAAATCTCATCCAGCTCTTCCGAGCTGGTGCGCGTGCCAGAATACAGCATGCATTACCCCTCTGAACAGCAGCGCTGAGTCGCTGGAACAGAAAACTAGCTGCCCTGGGATCCCTAGTTACCCTGTTGAGTCTTTTGCCCAGCTCCTTGAGGAACTTAGATGCACTCTTTCCCCATGAGCCAAGGGTCTCTGAGCCTATGGGAACAAACATATAATGATGGGCAAGTTCTCCATATTTTCTCGACTTCTGGGACTCCCTGAAGGTGGCAGCAGCCCCTCCTTCCTCCCTGGTGTACTGGAGATAGGTATCAGCCAAGGTAGATGCACATGTGTAGTCCACACCCTGCTTGCCGTCTGTCCAGGCTTGAAGGGTGATACCATCTGGACGCTTTTGGTTGCCATCAGATCTGCATAGTTGGGGTGGTTCCCTTACTGCTGGGCATCCGGCTGTTGTGAGGCTCCTCTTGATAATGTTATTAACCTCTTCATGTCTTGCAATCTTTCCCTCGGATTTACGACACACAAGACCATGGTACCCGAATCGGTCTGCTGCTTCACTGCCACAAATACACCTGTGTTCGGCGAGAATAGGGGCGGCAAGTCGAAGGGCAACACCAATGCGGATGGTCTGTGGGTCGAGGCGTGTGCCAAGTATATATATATATATATATATATATATATATATATATGGAATAAATCACAACAATCGCGTAATTGGAAATATATAAGAAGATCACAGTGAAAATAGGAAAAACACCTGGAGATGTTTCAGAGAGAATATCTAAGCTCACCAGCCTTGCTGGGGATGTGCCCGAGGACCATTTTTTTTGTGCATAGTTCTGCCTTACGAAGAAAGAACAGAGGAATCAATGTCATTGCTGTTGGCAACTCACTCTGAATTTTTGTTGCCAGAGAGGGCCGCTGTGAGAATGCAGTTACAATGCTATAGTCAATCCAGGCAGAACAGCCGCATTGCAGAAAAGGGATATAAAGCTATGATCGTGGCCACAACATCCAACATGGAGGTTACCCGTCTGACAACCGTGAGCGCACGTCACTCTGGAGACTTCATCTTAACAGCTACTACTTCAGCAATAGGCACACGCGACGACACGCAGACACTCTGTACTGCAGTGTTTATTCCGCCTTGTTAGCTCTATTCGCACAGAGTTCCAGCGTATTTGCGGCAGGGAGGCGGCTGACTAACATGATCTGTATGGTTTAAACTGTACCAGTTCCCAGAGTGGGCAAGCATGACGTAGCGAGGCCAACAACATCAAAAAGAGAAGCCTGGCTAGGGCAAAGAGTCCTAGCCAGAATGAGCAGAGACTCTTGGACCTGGGCTCAACATGCAGCAGCCTTCCTTAGTGAACTAAATTTAGACTCAAGGGATGCCACCTATGTCTCTCTCCCTCCCTCTCTCTCTCTCTCTCTCTCTCTCTCTCTCTCTCTCTCTCTCTCTCTCTCTCTCTCTCTCTCTCTCTGGGATTAGAGTATTCTTTAGGTCACTGTACAGGTGAATTGCGTCCTTAATGACCCAAGTGCAGTCGATAAGCTGTAAACTTAACAAACTAACAAACTTTGCCTCATTCAATGAACCAACTTGCTGAGGTTCACTGAGAGGAGCTTCAGCGAGAACCAGGTCTTGCTGACTCCATCACTTTCCTTCCCAGGGCTCCGTCTCAATGAGATTTGCAAGACGCGTCTTAGCCCCGCTCTCCAGAAACTCAAGCGCAACACAACATAATATATATATATATATATATATATATATATATATATATATATATATATATATATATGTATATATATATGTCGTGCCGATTAGGTAAAACTGGTCAATTAGCAAGAACTCATCTAAAATTAAGTCCTTTCTAAAATTTTCTCTTATACGTTTAAAGATATATTTTTTCATTTATGTTAATGTAAGAATTTATAATTTTGTACCAAGAGAAACTTTGAAAACCTACCTAACCTTATTACAACAAGCGCAATTTAATTTAGCCTAACGCAACTAAATATATTTTAGATACGTTAACATTAATTTAATAATAAACAAACAGCAATGACATATATTTTTTTCTTATGTTCAGAATGATTTTGTCGAAATTATTGCATACACAAATTTTCACTTGTCTTATATGGCAAGGTGAGCGATGCTATTTAAGCCAAAATCGCAAGTTTTACCTAATCGGCACGACATATATATATATATATATATATATATATATATATATATATATATATATATATATATATATATATATATATATATATATATATATATATGTATATATATATATGGTTATATATATATATGGTAGTAGAGATGGTGATAAGAATGATGAAGATAGGAATGATGATGGTAGAAGTGACGAATTAGTCTCTCTCACCTTCTCCATCTTTTTTCCGAATGCCACATAATTCCCATTACTAAATAATGTTAATTATATTCAACTTATCACCCATTTCCCCATTTCTCTTGTCAATTACCTAGTCTCTCACCCCCCCACACCCCCAATCCCGTGTTCGCTCCCCCTTCTATTCAGCTAATCCAATTGTTATGTTTTTTGACCTATTTTCGTTCGTTTTCCACATATTTTCTCATGTTTTTGTTTGCTTAATCCCAGTTTTGCCAGTAGCGGCAACGTTACCGGGAACACCGGGAGGGTGGCACCAATTGGATCAAAGTGGTCGGGGAATAGTTTCAGCGTGGATGAATAGTTCACTGTGCTGCTTCCGCGTGTGTGTGGAGGGAATATGAGAGAGAATGAGAGACAGAGAGAGAAAAAAAAACAAGACAGAGAAAGACTGAGTACACACTAGTTTGTTGTAAACACAGTTGAATTTACAGGCTAAGATTCGTTGTTGTCCCTCAGATCCTTTGTCCTTGTTTTATTTAGAGGCTAAGGGCTGTTATCCTTCTTCATCTCATTAATAACTAGGTGCTGTCGCCTTTCCTCAGGCTATTTAGAGGCTAAGAGCTGTTATTCTACCTCATTTAATTTGCAGTTAAAAGCTGTTATCGTATCTCAGCTTATTTAAAGGTCAAGAGTTCTTATCTTCCCTCGGCTCATTTGAAAACCAGACCTATCCAAGGTATACTAGCACCCTCTTGGCTGTCACCCAGAACAGATGCCTAACTCCCAAGTACCTACTGACTGTCTTGTTAAACTTGAGGGGGCAGCGGGTGTGAGGGAACGTTTCCATTTGTGCCAGGATCAAACCCTGGGCCTCTCTATTGTAAGCCAAGCGCGCTAGAACTAACGCCACGGGTCAACGTCGATTTCTGGTGTCTTAAAAGTAGACTCTGGATCGATGCGTTCCTTTGAAATTCGAGAGTTGAAGGTTGCTAACTGGTAGCAGGTGTTCTAAAGTTGGTAGCGGGTAGTCAGAGGCTGGTAGCAGGTGTTTTAAAGTTGGCAGCGGGTATTCAGAGGCTTGCAGCAGGTGTTTTGAAGTTTGTAGCGGGTATTTAGAGTCTTGTAGCAAGTGTTCAGAGGCTAGTAGCAGGTGTTCACAGGCTGGTATCAAGTGTACAGAGGTTGGTGGGTGTTCAGAGACTGGTAACAGGTGTACAGATGTTGATAGCAAGTGTACAGATGCTGTTAGCAAGTGTACAGATGCTATTAGCAAGTGTACAGGGGCTAATCAGATGTCAGAAAGCCTGAAAATTCGTTATCCATAAACTGGCTGTTTTCAGGTTCGTACACTTGTACACACTAGGTTGTACTGATCTCTTGACGAAATTATTTCAACGATTGTAAATTACAATGAATTTACTCTCTTTCTAACTCTAACTTCCCTTCCCTCTGTCTCTCTTTCTGTCTCTGTTTCTCTCTCTCTCTCTCTGTCTCTCTCTCTCTCTCTCTCTCTCTCTGTTTCTGTCTCCTCAGAAAATGGGATAAGGAGACGAAACTCAAAATTTTATTGTATGGTAACATGCAGTACACGAGGGCTCCCCACTGGTCTATAAGGGGTCAATCGAGAAGCATTTGCGTCTCTTACACCTTTGTTGTCAAAAAATATACATCTTAGCCATAGTGAACATTGATCAATGACTGTCCCTTGAGATAATCACCAAGCCTACTGAGGCTTGGTCGTGTATACAGCATAGTATTCCGTCGGCCGATTACGTAGACATTGACGACCTGTATAGTCATCACGTCATCGTCATCTGTGTGGGAACGCTGCTCTCTTGTAATTTTTTCCCCTTGAATACGGTGTAAAAAAATTGATTGTGTAAATAAACCTAATTTAGAAATCTCACCTGACTTATTGAAATTTTTTTTTATACCAATTTTCCGGGTGGTTGTGAGAGTAGCGGACGGAGGATCGAAGCTTCACGAACCCTTGACCAAATATTTAGCACTTGCCTTTAGTGCTTCAACTAACAAATAATAATAATAATTGTAGTTAAAAATCATTGGTGTTTATCAGTAAACGTTATTTCACTTACACGATAGGAAGAAAAAGGAACACGAACTGTACATATAAGATGTTCTATATTTCATTTCTATGTTCCATTCAGCTGTCACTGTGTCAACACTGACATGACTTTTTGTTTTAGCAAATAATTATAAAAAAAAACTTTTTTTCACGTATCTTTTTTTGTTAATTCCTTTTCTTTTTCCCGATGCCCAACAGACGTGACGATATGGCAGGCCTCGCCCCTATTAAGAGATGGTAAGGGCATGTGGCCTGGGCACACACATAGCTGTGTTTGGTGTCAGTGTAAGGGCATGTGGCCAGAACGCACACATAGCTGTGTTTGGTGTCAGTGCTTCAGTAAACCTGTTTTACACTTGTCTAGTTATAGCTTTGTAAATATTTAGAATGACTGTAAGGGATCTCTTCATTCTCTCTAAGCCTACATCAGTATGAGGCGTCACAACGGCTGGAGCAATGTAAACAGACAGAAAACTTGGGTCCAAGTGACATAAGGAAGACAACAGCGAAGAAAAAGATACATCTCGTAAGACTTGCTTTTGTTGGGCCAATGAAAGTTTGTTCAACTTGTTGAACAATGTTATATATAAGTATATCAGTATCTGTTGCCCCTTGCCTTTTCTATCAGTATTTCCAAAGTTCAGTAATAATCACTAAACAATTTTCTCAGACTATTCTATAATAGCTATTCATCCCTCTTCTCCTCTGAAGACGTAGACTTGAAAAATCCTCAGCCCGGGGACGATATAAAAGGCTCCGTCAGTGGCCTTTGAGGAGAGACACCCGCGATGTGCTCTTGCCTTTTCAAAATTGCACCTAGTCACAAATGTGAACAAATAGCCCTATTGTCCTGACATAAAGGATGTTTACGTCAATCATCTATTGAGTGCTTTTGATGCTGCGATTACTTTTATGAACGATGGCGGGTATGTAGGTCTCTCTCTCTCTCTCTCTCTCTCTCTCTCTCTCTCTCTCTCTCTCTCTCTCTCTCTCTCTCTCTCTCTCTCCCTCTCCCTCTAAGCACTAAGAGGAAAACTATCAGTGCTAATACGAGTCAAGTTTCCTAAGGCGGTATCTGGGTCCATCAGACACAGAAATATAACACTGACGACCTCCCTTGACCCCTTCCACGGCTCTGCAGTAGCAGCTTAGTCCCCTCAGTACCTTCTGAGGCTTTCACCGTTTTCACGTATTTGTAGACTAGCTAGAGGCACGCTGTAAACACACTGCTGAACGTCTGCTGTAGCTCATGAACATCACAATGAACTCTTATGTCTGCTGTAATTCATGAACGTTACAGTGGGTTACGCGTTCCCAAACACTTTATAAGCACAGCAAACCCACTCTCCCCAGAATTTATTAAACCCTCATCCACATCAACCATTGACGTTTATTTGGCTCTGAATCCTTCAATAACAGTAAACCACCATTGTTCTGTCTCGATGCTGGGCTGATAGTTCTAGTTGCGAGCTGTGTAGTGACGTAGCCGCTGTAACTACCCGTAGTTACGTCGCTATTGTATCTGTAACTACCTGTAGTTACGTCGCTATTGTATCAGTAGCTGCCTGTAGTTACCGTATCTGTAATTATTCTACCGCTGCTGTTGTCGTACTGAAATTTAGTTAGACTGTTAGTAATTGTTGTATGGCAGGAAGCCTTGCCCACAAACTTTCACTTTAACCGCTTTATCAAGCCAAGTGACCTGGTAATGCTGTTTGAGCGAAACGTCTATAATTAAAGCTTTTCTCTGCACATAGTACGCTATTTTGATCGATGATTGCTTTTGTGAGTGTCAATTCGTCGTAATAATTTCTGTCTGAAACGTTGCATTCTTGACGTCTTATGCTTCTTCCAGGACCTTGGCAAGACATTTTGGCTTGGAGAGTTTCTGTTCGTATGTTGATCACCAAGAACGTCAATTGATTTTTTTTCTTTTCGACCTTCCAAGTCAGCAGAGTGGTACGTGAACTTGAGGGGAAGCTGTGTTCTAATCGTGAATCTGCGAATCACGCGTTTATTAAAGTTCAGATGGCTTTGATCCACAAACTTGTTAGTGCTTTGCCAAACAGGGAGATCAGAGGAGTGTTTGAGACTGTCTGTCCAATTAGTGAGCTCTCAGATGATGGACGTTACTGATTTCCGTACTTTGTGTGTATTCCTTTGGTATGTAAATGACATACAAACGCTCAGCTAACAGTGTGGCAATCAATTTATGTAAAGTAGATGGAAATGTTATATTATATACAGTCTCCAAGCGTATGTAAGTGGTTGTAATATGGCCCTCAGGAATATATGAGACCAAAATATATTTCCTAATGAGTAAGAGAGTATATATATATAAATAAATATATATATATATATATATATATATATATATATATATATATATATATATATATATATATATATATATATATATATATATATATATATATATAATGGCT
>WNWK01001285.1:105000-117500 GCA_009830355.1 Cherax destructor | reverse complement strand
ACAGTAGTTTAATAATTAACAAACACAATGAAATACATTTTTTTCGTTAAGTTCAGAATGATTTTTGCGAAATTATTGCACACAAATTTTCGTTTGCCTTATTCGGCAAGAAGAGCGCTGCTATTTAAGCCAAAATAGCAAGTATTACCTATTCGGCACGATATATATATATATATATATATATATATATATATATATATATATATATATATATATATATATATATATACAGAACTGCATGAAGATCTGAGGTTATCCATGTGCATGTAACATACATTATTATTAGCTATTTTAATTAAAGTTATTAGTTCTCATCTGCTTAGAAATTACCCTTATATACTGAATACATTGTAAATCATTTAGATTACATAGGAATAAGATAATTTACATAAGTATAGATACAAATAATTTATATGATTTAATAGCATTTGTTTTGGGCTATAACTATTAAGTTTCACTCTCACGCACGCATCAGTAGTATCGTCAACGTTGCCTGCCTAAGATATCTCAAAGTAGTTCCTTGAGACTTGCAGCTTCTAAGATACTGTATCTCAAAATTATGTCTTGATATATACATCTACGATGTGTTAAAGTAATGCCTTAAGACTTACTTCTCAAAGACATTTCTTGGAATTTGCATCTACGGTGTCTTAGAGAAATCCTTGAGATTTGCGTCTGTAATAAGCTGTGCAGTGAAGTGCATGCTGTCACCTCCAGCAGTGATATAAACATTCTTACATTCTAGTATAGTCTTAGTATGCCGTTTTTCTTTACCTAGCAATCTCAAGATCTAATTCTAACATCAATTGTCTTGTTTTCCCCCCATCCAGTGGATCTCTTGTGTCATGGCAACTTGACTGCTACAAGCCTTCATTCATATTTTGTTTCTCAATTTCTTCCTGTAGGACATTCAGTTTTGTTGAAGACTCTCAGGCTTCCTAGGTACGATTCCTCCTTCAGACTTTGAAGGTATGAGTTTAGTGCATTCACAGATTGCATTACCAGTAGATTTTTTTAAATGCAAGATTGATCTCTAACGTAAGAATGGCTTTGTAAATATTGTCCTTACTATCTCCGTTTGTTGTCCTAGACTTTAGTTGCACTCCTCCGTCTCTTCTTTTGCTGGTATTTTTTTTTATCCTCACTCGTCCGTCTTTTAAGCCTCTTCTTCGCACTCGTATATTACTTGCCATGCTCTTTCTCCTCATCCTCCTCCTCTTCCCTACTTTGCAGTATTCTTCATTCGTTTCCCTTTCTTGCAGAACCAAATCTTATTCCTTGCCTGCATAAGTCTCCTATTGGTTGCTTGCTTGCAACACTTATCCTTCTCCTCCTCCCCCTCTTATTGCAGTAATCCTCGTCCTCCATGCAATACAATTTTCCTCCTTGCTTGCAGCACTGTTACTTCCCCTTCCTCCTTGCTTGCAGCACTGTTACTTCCCCTTCCTCCTTGTTTGCAGCACTGTTACTCCCCTTCCTCCTTGCTTGCAGCACTGTTACTCTCCCTTCCTCCTTGCTTGCAGCACTGTTATTTCCCCTTCCTCTTGTTTGCAGCACTGTTACTTCCCCTTCCTCCTTGCTTGCAGCACTGTTACTTCCCCTTCCTTCTTGCTTGCAGCACTGTTACTTCCCCTTCCTCCTTGCTTGCAGCACTGTTACTTCCCCTTCCTTCTTGTTTGCAGCACTGTTACTTCCCTTCCTCCTTGCTTGCAGCACTGTTACTTCCCTTCCTCCTTGCTTGCAGCACTGTTACTTCCCCTTCCTTCTTGTTTGCAGCACTGTTACTTCCCCTTCCTCCTTGTTTGCAGCACTGTTACTTCCCTTCCTCCTTGTTTGCAGCACTGTTACTTCCCTTCCTCCTTGCTTTCAGCACTGTTACTTCCTCTTCCTTCTTGTTTGCAGCACTGTTACTTCCTCTTCCTCCTTGCTTGCAGCACTGTTACTTCCCCTTCCTCCTTGTTTGCAGCACTGTTACTTCCTCTTCCTTCTTGTTTGCAGCACTGTTACTTCCCCTTCCTTCTTGTTTGCAGCACTGTTACTTCCCTTCCTCCTTGCTTGCAGCACTGTTACTTCCCCTTCCTCTTGTTTGCAGCACTGTTATTCCCCTTCCTTCTTGTTTGCACACTGTTACTTCCTCCTTCCTCCTTGTTTGCAGCACTGTTACTTCCCCTTCCTCCTTGCTTGCAGCACTGTTACTTCCCCTTCCTTCTTGTTTGCAGCACTGTTACTTCCCTTCCTCCTTGCTTTCAGCACTGTTACTTCCCCTTCCTTCTTGTTTGCAGCACTGTTACTTCCCTTCCTTCTTGTTTGCAGCACTGTTACTTCCCCTTCCTTCTTGTTTGCAGCACTGTTACTTCCCCTTCCTTCTTGTTTGCAGCACTGTTACTTCCCTTCCTTCTTGTTTGCAGCACTGTTACTTCCCCTTCCTTCTTGTTTGCAGCACTGTTACTTCCCTTCCTTCTTGTTTGCAGCACTGTTACTTCCCTTCCTTCTTGTTTGCAGCACTGTTACTTCCCTTCCTTCTTGTTTGCAGCACTGTTACTTCCCCTTCCTTCTTGTTTGCAGCACTGTTACTTCCCCTTCCTCCTTGTTTGCAGCACTGTTACTTCCCCTTCCTTCTTGTTTGCAGCACTGTTACTTCCCCTTCCTCCTTGTTTGCAGCACTGTTACTTCCCCTTCCTTCTTGTTTGCAGCACTGTTACTTCCCTTTCCTTCTTGTTTGCAGAACTGTTACTTCCCCTTCCTTCTTGTTTGCAGCACTGTTACTTCCCCTTCCTCCTTGCTTTGCAGCACTGTTACTTCCCCTTCCTTCTTGTTTGCAGCACTGTTACTTCCCCTTCCTTCTTGTTTGCAACATTCCTCCTCCTTCTTGTTTGCAACATTCCTCCTTCCTTTTTGTCACACCGTTCTTCCACTTCCTCCATTGCCTTCCAACACGTTCTTCCTTTCTTATTGTCTGTTCAGACGTTCTTCCTCATCTCCTTTTAGGAGGTCTGCATCCTTCCTCTGGGGCACTGTTCGATCCCGCCCTACTGCTGCTACAACTCCTCCTGCCGTTGCAACCTGTGGGACTCACCTTCCTGCTTGGCAAGCACTGAGCCTCTTCCACAATGGGCAGTATCCCCTGCCCTGGTGATCCTGGGGGACCGCACCGCACCTCGACTCGCTCCTCTGTCGCCATTGTCTTCCTTCAGCGTCCACCCCCCCTACCTGTAGCTGTGATTCGACGGATGCCCCTTCTGCTACTACCACACTATCGTTATCTTCTTCGAAACATCTCCCGCTGGACCTCCAAAAATGTCACTCTGATGGTCACGTCTCATGAAATTGTATCTACCGAGTGTACATATCAACACTGAAGATTATACTACACCCTTCGGTAAATTTGAAACATAATGGCCTATGCTTTTAATTTAACAGAGTTTATCCTCATTACGTTTTCTGTGACGGTAAGAATTAATGACATGCTCCCACATTGTGTTTTCTGTGACGGTAAGAATTAATGACATGCTCCCACATAGTGTTTTCTGTGACGGTAAGAATTAATGACATGCTCCCATATTGTGTTTCCTGTAAGGGTAAAAATTAATGACATGCTCCCATATTGTGTTTCCTGGGACGGTAAGAATTAATGACATGCTCCCATATTACAGTATGTTTTCTGTGACAGTAAGATTTAGTAACATGTTCCCGTATTGTTTCCCATGAAGCAAATATTTAAATGAGTTGCCCGGTCATGTGGTTGACCATGACGTGAGGTTGTCGAGGTCAGCGTAGCGTCTCCCACTACCTATGTGTTGTGTGTCGCATTATATGGTTGAGGTAGTGTTATTCTTGGTAACCTAAGTTATTCATGAATGTGTTTTGGTTGTGTATCAGATATGAGCTGTAACTACGGTGTGAGTATTAGTCATTGGCCGATCCCCTCCTCCAGCCACTTGAATTAGCCAATCACAATACCCATACCTCAAAGCCAGGATCTGATTGGGTATACTCCAGCCACATACCCTAATTAGGTTTTGGCTTGACATATCTCCTTGTATCTTTTGAAATTGAACAGAGTTTTAAAAAAAAGAGTGAATATCGGATAATATATATAATAAAGTGTCTATGTGTATGCTCTTTTATTTCTCATTCATTCCTACAACTTTATTGTTTTAATCAACGAGTCCAATAAATGAAGGAAATGGATAATAATCTCAGAAATCTGTCTCGTTTAGACGGTGATTGCGCTCTTAGTGACACCCAGATGGCAACACCTGAGTTGTATTTCAGATATTTCTTTGTTTTGCTATCTACACACACACACACACACACACCAGGGGCCAGGAGCTGAGTATCGACCCCTGCAACCACAATTAGGTGAGCACACACACTTGACTAACAATTAACAAAGTCATCTGATAATCTTGATAATTCAACAATAACCCGAAAACAAAAGACAGAAAACATCTCAATAAAGACGCTAAAACATTATTATTATTATTTTATTATTTTTTATTAAGACATGAGCCGTCTTCCACCAAGGCAGGGTGGCCCAAAAAAGCAAAAACTTTCATCATCATTCACTCCATCACTGTCTTGCCAGAGACGCGCTTACACTACAGTTATAAAACTGCAACATTAACACCCCTCCTTCAGAGTGCAGATACTGTACTTCCCATCTCCAGGACTCAAGTCATACCTGCCGGTTTCCGTGAATCCCTTCATAAATATTACCTTGCTCACACTCCAACAGCACAAGTCCTGAAAACCATTTGTCTCCATTCGCTCCTATCTAACACGCTCACGCATGCTTGCTGGAAGTCAAAGCCCCTCGCACACAAAACCTCCTTTACTCCCTCCCTCCAACATTTCCTAGGCCGACCCCTACCCCGCCTTCTCTCCACTACAGATTTTTACACTCTCGAAGTCATTCTATTTCGTTCCATTCTCTCTACATGTCCAAACCACCTCAACAACCCCTCCTCAGCTCTCTGGACAATCGTTTTGGTAATCCCGCACCTCCTCCTAATTTCCAAACTCCGAATTCTCTGCATTATATTCACACCACACATTGACCTCAGACATGACATCTCCACTGCCTCCAGCCTTCTCCTCGTTGCAACATTCACCATCTACGTTTCACCCCAATTTATTATAAATGGCGAAGTGCTACATAGCGCATTGAGAATGGGAGATTATCAGGTTTGATCCGAGGAAGGATTGAGGGGGATGCCTCTAATTCCTTGGATCAAGAGCCCGTCACCAGCATCAATGCGTCTCTCTCGAAGGCATCTTCAACTCAACTGGGAGGCATCTTTAATGCGACTCGGCAGTATCTTACCCGAGGTGCAGCTCCTGGGCCGCCATTACAGGTAAGTTAATGAGGAAAGGTAAGTAGCGATAAAAATAAAGACTTATTCAATGAGAAAATGAAAAAAATCTGGTAAGAAAAATGTTTGTCATTGTTGATAAGCTTGATCAGGGACCGGGCCGGGGGGGCGTTGACCCCCAGAACTCCCTCCGGGTATACTCCAGGTATAGACCGGGGCGTTGACCCCCGGAACTCCCTCCGGGTATACTCCAGGTATAGGCTGTGAGCTGGTATCTTCTGCTCATTTCAAAGTAGATCTCTAAGTTAAACTAAGACCTCACAGGTACCTATTTACTGCTAGGTGACTGAGGGTACCTGCTGCGTGGAGACTAACAGAACCAGTGATAGCAGTTGACAACTTTAACAGAACCAGTGATAGCAAAGGATATTCTTAAAAGATATCTAAGAAACCCACACAGCTTAAGACATCCGCAATATATAAACTTCCCGGTGAAGACTTCTCACCCTCCACACCTTGACAAACTGGCAGACAACTTTCCACCAGAATCACTGAACGTGGGGCATCAGTTAGGTCTGAACGTGGGGCATCAGTTACGTCTGAACGTGGGGCATCAGTTAGGTCTGAACGTGGGGCATCAGTTACGTCTGAACGTGGGGCATTAGTTAGGTCTGAACGTGGGGCATCAGTTAGGTCTGAACGTGGGGCATAAGTTAGGTCTGAACGTGGGGCATCAGTTACGTCTGAACGTGGGGCATCAGTTAGGTCTGAACGTGGGGCATCAGTTACGTCTGAACGTGGGGCATTAGTTAGGTCTGAACGTGGGGCATCAGTTAGGTCTGAACGTGGGGCATAAGTTAGGTCTGAACGTGGGGCATCAGTTAGTCTGAACGTGGGGCATCAGTTACGTCTGAACGTGGGGCATCAGTTAGGTCTGAACGTGGGGCATCAGTTACGTCTGAACGTGGGGCATTAGTTAGGTCTGAACGTGGGGCATTAGTTAGGTCTGAACGTAGGGCATGAGTTAGGTCTGAACGTTGGGCATCAGTTAGGTCTGAACGTGGGGCATCAGTTAGGTCTGAACGTGGGGCATCAGTTAGGTCTGAACGTGGGGCATCAGTTAGGTCTGAACGTGGGGCATTAGTTAGGTCTGAACGTGGGGCATCAGTTAGGTCTGAACGTGGGGCATCAGTTAGGTCTGAACGTGGGGCATCAGTTACGTCTGAACGTGGGGCATCAGTTAGGTCTGAACGTGGGGCATCAGTTAGGTCTGAACGTGGGGCATCAGTTAGGTCTGAACGTGGGGCATCAGTTAGGTCTGAACGTGGGGCATCAGTTAGGTCTGAACGTGGGGCATCAGTTACGTCTGAACGTGGGGCATCAGTTAGGTCTGAACGTGGGGCATCAGTTACGTCTGAACGTGGGGCATTAGTTAGGTCTGAACGTAGGGCATGAGTTAGGTCTGAACGTTGGGCATCAGTTAGGTCTGAACGTGGGGCATCAGTTAGGTCTGAACGTGGGGCATCAGTTACGTCTGAACGTAAGGCATCAGTTACGTCTGAACGTGGGGCATCAGTTACGTCTGAACGTGGGGCATCAGTTAGGTCTGAACGTGGGGCATCAGTTAGGCCTGAACGTGGGGCATAAGTTAGGTCTGAACGTAGGGCATCAGGTCTGAACGTGGGGCATCAGTTAGGTCTGAACGTAGGGCATCAGTTAGGTCTGAACGTAGGGCATCAGTTAGGTCTGAACGTGGGGCATCAGTTAGGTCTGAACGTGGGGCATCAGTTAGGTCTGAACGTGGGGCATCAGTTAGGTCTGAACGTAGGGCATCAGTTACGTCTGAACGTGGGGCATCAGTTAGGTCTGAACGTGGGGCATCAGTTACGTCTGAACGTGGGGCATTAGTTAGGTCTGAACGTAGGGCGTGAGTTAGGTCTGAACGTTGGGCATCAGTTAGGTCTGAACGTGGGGCATCAGTTAGGTCTGAACGTAGGGCATGAGTTAGGTCTGAACGTGGGGAATCAGTTAGGTCTGAACGTAGGGCATGAGTTAGGTCTGAACGTGGGGCATGAGTTAGGTCTGAACGTAGGGCATGAGTTAGGTCTGAACGTGAGGCATCAGTTAGGTCTGAACGTGGGGCATCAGTTAGGTCTGAACGTGGGGCATCAGTTAGGTCTGAACGTGGGGCATCAGTTAGGTCTGAATGTATTTTTAACCACCCAGAAAATTTTCTCTTGTTTTTCTGTTTACAATATTTAGCTGTTTTTTAAATTACACATAAATAATAAATAAAATTTGGGATTCGCAAAAGGGCGAAATTATTGGCAAACATTATCTTTCAACCAACAGCAGGATTCGAACCTGCATCAGAGTACACAGTACTCTACCCACACAGCCACTTTGGCTAAAATGTTCTCCTGAACTAATCTGATTGGATTCCTGCTCATTTCCCTAACATTGCAAGCTCCTGATAATGTGTTGATTGTATCAGGAAAGGCCTAGAGCTATCATTCAACTTCCACTGTGGTGTTGTTTTGCATCATACATCGCTTGTTAGCGATTATTTTACATTTTATATACAGAGAAAGATCGCAGTCAGCAGTTCGACTCCCGCTGACTGCGATCTTTCTCTGTATGTATATATTATCTTTTACTATAAATTAACGAATTTTACCCAAAAATATGCAAATTTTATTGGACATTGGTTAAAAAAAAGAACCCACTCACAATCCCCAATGCAGTTTCAAATGTAAAAATCTTAGAAACACATCTCAAACAAACCCAACTCAGCTTCAACATCAGTTGACGCCCAAACACGATCACCATATTCGCTCCTGAAGGCAACATTTCAGGCTGTGATCTCTAACAGCAGGTCAGCGCTCGCCCGGCCTCACCGTACAGGGGACGCCACCTCCGCTGTCTTCATCTGCTCCTTATGTGATGCTGCGTAAGTCCAAACCAACTCTTCCATTATAAATAATTTTTTTTTCTCTCCTTGTACTATGTATTCTGTAGGAGGGCTCAGTGTAAGTGTCCTGAGAGGTTTGTATCACTCAGTGTATGTGTCCTGAGAGGTTTGTATCTCTCAGTGTATGTGTCCCGAGAGGTTTGTATCTCTCAGTGTATATACCCTAAGAGCTGTGTATCCCTCAGTGTATATACCATGAGAGGTGCGTATATACCCTGAGAGGTGTGTATCTTTTAGTGTATATACCCTGAGAAGTTTGTATCTCTCAGTGTATATACCCTGAGAGGTATGTATCTCTCAGTGTATATACCCTGAGAGCTGTGTATCCCTCAGTGTATATACCATGAGACGTGTGTATCTCTCAGTGTATATACCCTGAGAAGTTTGTATCTCTCAGTGTATATACCCTGAGACCTGTGTATCGTAGTGTATATACCCTGAGAGGTGTGTATCTCTCATTGTATATACCCCTGAGAGGTATGTATCTCTCAGTATATATACCCTAGGAGGCATATATATCTCAATGTATCTCTCGATGTACATATCCTGAGAGGTATTTATCTCTCAATGTATTTAACCTGATATATGTGTATCTCCCAATTTATATACCCTGAGAGGTGTGTATCTCTCAGTGTATATACCTGAAGTGCATCTCGCAATATATATGTATAGAGAAAGTTTACTTTAATCCCTGTTTTAGGTATTAAAGTAACTTTGCAGCCTTAAAAATGACGATTTACCTAAAATCTTCAATAAAAACTACTGCAGAGGAAACATTATGAAACATTCTGGTGAATATGTTTATTGATGAAGCTTAATTAAAGCGTATAAACTACAAGAAGATCATTAAAGTTTTATGTCACCGGTAAACCACGAGCTAAGGGGAATGTCCTATGAAGAAAGGTTAAGGGAAATCAGCCTGACGACACTGGAGGAAAGGAGGATTAGGGGAGATATGATAACGACATACAAAATACTGCGTGGAATAGATAAGGTGGACAGAGACAGGATGTTCCAGAGAGGGGACACAGAAACACGGGGTCTCATTTGGAAGTTGAAGACCAGTCAAGACAGCTATTGGGAGAATCCTGAGTTTATTCTTTTCTCTGAGACTGAGGGTTCCCTATATATATATATATATATATATATATATATATATATATATATATATATATATATATATATATATATATATATATATATATATATATAATAAAACACATTGGCCGTTTCCCACCGAGACAGGATGACCCAAAAAGAAGGAAAAAACATTCATCATTCAACACTTTCACCACACTCATACATAATCACTGTCTTTGCAGAGGAGCTCAGATACTCCCAGCTGTCACTATCCCAGACCCCTCCTTTAAAGTGCAGGCATTGTACTTCCCATTTCCAGGACTCAAGTAAAGCTAACCGGTTTCATTGAATCTCTTCACAAAATATTACCCTGCTCACACTCGAACAGCTCGTCAGGTCCCAAAAACCATTCGTCTCCATTCACTCCTATCTAACACGCTCACGTATGCTTTCTGGAAGTCCAAGCCCCTCGCTCACAAAACCACCTTTACTCCCTCCCTCCAACCTTTTCGAGGACGACCTCGACCACGCCTTCCTTCCCCTACAGATTTATTCGCTCTCCAAGTCATTCTACTTTGTTCCATTCTCTCTAAATGACCAAACCACCTCAACAACCCCTCTTCAGCCCTCTGACTAATACTTTTAGTAACTCCACATCTCTTAATTTACACACTACGAATTTTCTGCATAATATTTACACCACACATTGCCCTTAGGCGCGACATCTCCACTGCCTACAGCCGCCTCCTCGCTGCAGCATTTACAACCCATGCTTCACACCCATATAAGAGTGTTGGTACCACTATACTCTCCTACATTCCCCTCCTTGCCTCCATGGACAAAGTTTTTTGTCTCCACAGATACCTCAACGCACCACTCACCTCTTTTCCTTCATCAATTCTATGATTAACATTATCCTTTATAAATACATCCGCTGACAAGTTAGCTCCCAAATATCTGAACACATTCACTAGGGAGGTACCACCTCTAGCACTAGACTGAGGACCTTCAGCCTCAGAGAAGAGAATAAACGTACTTATATATATATATATATATATATATATATATATATATATATATATATATATATATATATATATATATATATATATATATTTATATATATATATATATATTATATAAATATATATGATATATGATATATATATATATATATATATATATATATATATATATATATATATATATATATATATATATATATATATATATATATATATATATATATATTTATTTATATATATATTATACTTTTTTACTGAAGATTTGAGCACAGGACTAATTGCCCCTCTCGTCAGAGACACACTTCACTCGGCCACAACACACTTCACGCACTCGACCACAACACACTTCACGCACTCGACCACAACATCTAAGTTTGATTGTGATGGAAGTGATCACAGTCTCACACAGGATCATCTACGCTCTCGCCAGTGACATAAACCCGGATGCACTTGGGTATTAAGTATGTGATTTTTGTATGTTTATAACTCAGCAGCTACAATTCACATAAGAAAAAACTTATATATAAATACTCCGAGGGATTTATGGAATCAGCCTTTTTTGAGGCCCGAGATATCTTTGACTGGTGGTGCACAGGTGACATGCAGCCTGAAAAAGCCTCTTGTAATCGATAGCATTTAATCTTAATAAACCAAGCTGGGTTGAACCCAGCACAGTTACACTACTCATTGATTTACCACTGAGTGTACACGGGTAAAAAATCCATGCATGATCCATGCATGAGTCAAGGATAGAAAATCTGGAGGCTTTCCTCGTCCCCCTCCCCATCCCTGCAATCCCTCTGTCCACTGCCGTCGAGTGACCAACCTGTCATTGAATGAGTAAAACCCGCGTCACGGTGCAGTTTGCCCCCCCCCCCCTGGCTACCAGCTGTGACGAGTTCAATTGCAACAATAACACAATGAATCTCCATTAACTTCATCACAGCGTTAGAAACGAGTCATCTTTCAGAGACAAAACTAATTATTCACAAAATTAATTATTCGGTAAATAAATTAACACCGCTGACAAAAAAAGTGCATTTCGAATGGTATGATAAACATTAACACCGACTGCTCCATCAAACATTAAAAACGTAAATTAACAGAAGATAATTTGGGCAGGGAAATGTTAACCAATAAATTCTGACTTTTATGTAAAAAACAACAAACGTCACACCTCCCTCACCACAACACACGTCACACCTCCCTCACCACGACACACGTCACACCTCCCTCACCACGACACACGTCACACCTCCCTCACCACGACACACGTCACACCTCCCTCACCATCACACACGTCACACCGTCCTCACCATCACACACGTCACACCTCCCTCACCACCACACACGTCACACCTCCCTCACCATCACACACGTCACACCTCCCTCACCATCACACACGTCACACCGTCCTCACCATCACACACGTCACACCTCCCTCACCACCACACACGTCACACCTCCCTCACCACCACACACGTCACACCTCCCTCACCATCACACACGTCACACCTCCCTCACCACAACACACGTCACACCTCCCTCACCACAACACACGTCACACCTCCTCAACACATCACGTCACACCTCCTCACCACACACACGTCACACCTCCTCACCAAAACACACGTCACACCTCCTCACCACACACACGTCACACCTCCCTCACCACAACACACGTCACACCTCCCTCACCACAACACGTCACACTCATGCTTTTCTCACACCCCTCACCCCCCAAACCCACAACACACTTTTTTCACACCTGCCTCCCACATCCGCACACACGTCACCTACACACATACATCCTCATCACACACCAACACGTCCACACCTTCCCTCACACACAGATTTCACACTTCATACGACACCTCACCTCCCACCACAACACACCCCGTCAAAACCACTCCCTTCAACCTTACGAGGATACACGTCACATCTCATGCATAGAGAGGATAGGATAATAAGTCTCAACTTTGTAGGTCTCACTCCACCTCCCAGACCTCATTACTCATGGCAGGAAACTTATTTTTGAGAAAACATCATTTTCTTGTTTGAGACAGACAGCCATGTCCTGCGCCACATCCTGCAACACCTGAAGGATGA
>WNWK01001285.1:80000-100000 GCA_009830355.1 Cherax destructor | reverse complement strand
ATCACATCGGATGAGGACCAAGCGGGACTTCAAAGATACCTGGACAAGCTTGACATCTGGTTTAGCAACTGGCTTCTCGAATTTAATCCCATAAAATGCAAAGTCATGAAGATCGGTGAAGGTCAAAGAAGACCGCTGACAGAGTACATGCTAGGTGGACAAAGGCTACAAACCTCGTCAAAGGAGAAAGACCTTGGGGTGAGTATAACACCAAACATGTCTCCGGAAGCACACATCAACCAGATAACTGCGGCAGCATATGGGCGACTGGCAAACCTAAGATTAGCGTTCCGTTACCTTAACAAGGAATCGTTCAAGACACTGTACACCGTGTACGTCAGGCCCATACTAGAATATGCAGCACCAGTCTGGAACCCACACCTGGTCAAGCACGTCAAGAAATTTGAGAAAGTGCAAAGGTTTGCGACAAGGTTAGTTCCACAACTCAGGGGACTGTCCTATGAAGAAAGGTTGAGGGAAATAGGACTAACAACACTGGAGGACAGAAGGGTTAGAGGAGACATGGTAACGACATACAAAATACTGCGGGGAATCGACAAGGTAGATAGTGACAGGATGTTCCAGAGAGGGAACACAGAAACAAGAGGGCACAACACAACACATCCCTTTGACTCAGATGAGTCAAAGGGATGTTAGGAAGCATTTCTTCAGCCATAGAGTAGTCAGGAAGTGGAATAGTCTAGCAAACGATATAGTGGAGGCAGGAACCATACATAGCTTTAAGACAAGGTATGATAAAGCTCATGGAGCAGGGGGAGAAGAGACCCAGTAGCGGACAGCGAAGAGGCGGGGCCAGGAGCTGAGTATCGACCCCTGCAACCACAATTAGGTGAGTACACACACACGCACACAAACACTAACAAACAGCTCCTGCTTGTGCACCAACTTCCCCCACAACCTGAGCCTACACACTTCCCCCACAACCTGAGCCTACACACTTCCCCCACAACCTGAGCCTACACACTTCCCCCACAACCTGAGCCTACACACGAGAATAGGGAATACAAAAAACAAACTTCTACAGCACCCAGTTAGACACTCGACCAACTCGTTAAATTCAGGCGGAAAAAAACGAAAGACTTTGTTAATCGTCGCCAGGGGGATGTTCGTTGTTGTCAGCAACGCTGTTTAATGCAGTTTGTGCTAAGCAACTGCCCAATCCGTTTACCATAGACGTTTCCCTCTGCTCTTCGCTTGTAATTGAATGCCAAAAGTTGAAGAAGAGTTGAAAAATATTATAAATTCCCATTGATATGTTGCATTCATTTACTGAGTTAGAATGTTATTTGAGGATAATTGTTATTTTGAGAGAAACTTGTTGCAGAGTCAGAACTTGGCTCTTTGTGCAGCTTGATCAAGTGGTAACTTAATGAAGCCTCACAAGAGGTCACCTCTTAATTTTTGCGTTAGTGACCATAGGATTATAGTCCATACACTTGTCCCAAATGCGATAAAGTGTTCTTTTTAAACCCCCTCAATGTAATGAGGTCAAAGCTTTTCTAATCTCACTGCCTTTATAATCTCTCAAATTTCACAGCATTTCTATTCTCACAGCTTTCATATCTCACAACCTTTCTAGTCTCACAACCTTTCTAATCTGTCTCTCTTCCTTTAACTCCACAATTTTTTCTTTCATCGCTGTATTCTTCTCAAGTGCCTTCCCTCCCCAGCCCTACCATCCCTCAGATGGTCTAACAGACTATTGTATCCGCTGCAATGTTTATAACCTGTGAAAATATTCATTACAGAAGCAAGTTACTCTCACACATTAAAATATTTGTTTCTGTGTAATGGAGTTAGGGGAGTGTGGCAGGAGGACGGGAGTGTCATATTATATATATATATATATATATATATATATATATATATATATATATATATATATATATATATATATATATATATATATATATATATATATATATATGCCCTAACCAACATACAATACTCCCTCATTCACGGGTTTGACATCGATAAACAAGGAAGTATTGAATGGATTACTTTAGCAGTGAAGACAATGATGGCTGAGAGTCCTCCATCCCTTCCTCAGAGGCGCGTATCTGTAATTTTTATAAGCCTATTTAACATATTCTCTTATTAAAAACCTGACGTAGAGTCATAAGTCTTAACAAGATCCAGTACTCGTATCATTCGTTAAATTACAAGCTTCATATTAATAATGTAAACATGTCTACATAACTTATAGATATTTATATAAACTCTTGTGAGGCTGGATGTTACAAGCTCACACGTATTGCAGACGTCTCGCTCACACGTCTTGCAGACGTCTCGCTCACACGTTTAGCGTTGGCTGGTTGCTTAATGAGGGTCATTAAGGCTGCACGGTAACCTTTTCACCACCTGACAAGAATACTTTAAATCCTTAAACAGTAATTAAAATAAACTCTCAGTATATACACGCTGACAGAATTACATCTCTCAGTGTCTCTCAGTGTACATATCCAGTGAAGACCTTGAAGGAACAGCAACGTAACTTACACCAGAACCAGCAACGTAACTTACACCAGAACCAGCAACGTAACTTACACCAGAACCAGCAACGTAACTTACACCAGAACCAGCAACGTAACTTACACCAGAACCAGCAACGTAACTTACACCAGAACCAGCAACGTAACTTACACCAGAACCAGCAACGTAACTTACACCAGAACCATCAACGTAACTTACACCAGAACCAGCAACGTAACTTACACCAGAACCAGCAACGTAACTTACACCAGAACCAGCAACGTAACTTACACCAGAACCAGCAACGTAACTTACACCAGAACCAGCAACGTAACTTACACCAGAACCAACAACGTAACTTACACCAGAACCAGCAACGTAACTTACACCAGAACCATCAACGTAACTTACACCAGAACCAACAACGTAACTTACACCAGAACCAGCAACGTAACTTACACCAGAACCAACAACGTAACTTACACCAGAGAAACTCTTCTGAATACATGAAAAAAGAAATGTGGAGATGAACATCTGAAATTCTTTGGAAAAACATTTTGGTGATGTCTTTATGTGGGTGTCAGTGAGTACGGAAAATGAGCATAATTTACATGTTTATAGTAATGTATTTGTTTGGTGGTGTTGCGTGTCAGAGGGTGATATGTGAGCAAGTTTTTTAATCAAGGGCCCAGGCGTATGATATTATGGTGATTTATGTTGGCAAACTTCCGTTTCATTATATTTGTACCACCTGCTGCTGACAGCGTCGCCACTGCTGCTGTTGCTGCCTCTGCTGCTGCTGTTCCTACTGGGGTTCCTGCACTTGCTGTTGTTATTCCCTATAAACACATATCCTAAGATCTTTCACTCTTCCTGCCCTTCCCCTCCGCTCTCATCCACTCCTTGCAACCCCAGTAATCAACTTCTAACTTCCGAAAAATGTGAATCTCACTTCAATCTTGGGCATCATTTCACATTTTGTTTTAATCATGTAGCTTTATACAACATTTTGTCACATTTCTCAGAGTGCATCTTGAAGGATACTCATTTTTTTTTGCATCCTGATACAAAATCTAGAGGTCTAAGCGTTGTTAACATTTATCCTTAAATTCTCCCTTTTCTCCCCCTCAAATTCTCCCTATCCCTTCCAATCCTCCCCTTCTGCTACATTCCCCTTTTGTTTGTTGTTCCTTGTATTTCCTCTCAGTCTGTCTCTGTATCAACTCTTGCTCCTCTCTCTTGTTCCCATAGTTCCAAAGCCTTTCCTTCTTTTTCTCTCTCACTCTTCTCTGACTGGCTGCCTGCTTGTCTGTCTGTCTGTCTGTCTGTCTGTCTGTCTGTCTGTCTGTCTGTCTGTCTGTCTGTCTGTCTGTCTGTCTGTCTGTCTCTCTCTCTCTCTCTCTCTCTCTCTCTCTCTCTCTCTCTCTCTCTCTCTCTCCAAAAATCAATATCATTAGCATTATATATCGAAAAGTGTGTTAACAAGGCGCAATACGCAATTTATGTAATTTTTTTGAAGAGACGTTTCGCCCACCAGGGAACGTCTTCTCCATACAGTGACATAAAACGCACACTGTGTCATATTAAGCAACATCGCTCACACTACTGACCGATACACAATCTCTGGTAGGCCTTGATATTGAAGACTTATTTGAAGTTTCTTAGAAGAAAGTGAGTGTGTTGACCACTTCTTGCAACAGGAGACGAAGTGGGAGGCCCGTGTCAGGAATGCGCTTTCATCTTCAACGTATCAATGACTAGAAATAAAAAAAAAAACATGAGCAAAAATCCTATAACAAGGCCTCTCACAGTTCTGGTGCCACGGAGGGAGTGTCAGTGTAACAAGTCATTCTTATGTATCTTTGATATACCTGTTAGTAGTTTATATGTTCTTCAGGCACTCACAATCAGAGGAAAGAAAAAAAAACATGGCTTGTGAACCAGGCTGCCCAACTTATGTAGCATTCGTGGGTGAGTGGATAAGAGCGCTGCTTGGGAATCTTGACCGTCCTCAGTAGCAGCATCGAGTCCTGCTGACAGCAACCACCCAGGGAGGTACTACCGTTCTGCCAGGTGACTGTGAAACAGAAACCTGAAACTGTTTTACATGATGGTAGGATTGCTGGTGTCTTTTTTCTGTCTCATAAACACGCTGGATAACAGGTATATCTAGCTACTTCTAATTACACTTTAGGTCACACTACACTGGCATACACATGCATATATATACATACACACATCTAGGTTTTTCTTCTTTTTCTTAATAGCTCTTGTTCTTTTTATTTTCTCTATTGTCCATGCTGAAGTGGAAAAGAATCTTTCCTCCGTAAGCAATGCGTGTCGTATGAGGCGACTAAGATGCCGGGAGCAATGGGCTAGTAACCCCTTCTCCTGTACAAATCTACTAAAAACGAGAAGAAGAAAAACTTTATAAAACTGGGTTGTCTGAATGTGCGTGGATGTAGTGCGGATGATAAGAAAGAGATGATTGCCGATGTTATGAATGAAAAGAAGTTGGATGTACTGGCCCTAAGCGAAACAAAGCTGAAGGGGGTAGGCGAGTTTCAATGGGGAGAAATAAATGGGATTAAGTCAGGAGTATCTGAGAGAGTTAGAGCTAAGGAAGGGGTAGCAATAATGTTGAAGGATCAGTTATGGAAGGAAAAGAGGGAATATGAATGTGTAAATTCAAGGATTATGTGGATTAAAATAAGGGTCGGATGCGAAAAGTGGGTCATAATAAGCGTGTATGCACCTGGAGAAGAGAGGAGTGTAGAGGAGAGAGAGAGATTTTGGGAGATGTTAAGCGAATGTATAGGAACTTTTGAACCAAATGAGAGAGTAATTGTGGTAGGGGACCTAAATGCTAAAGTGGGAGAAACATGCAGAGAGGGTGTAGTAGGTAAGTTTGGGGTGCCAGGTGTAAATGATAATGGGAGCCCTTTGATTGAACTTTGTATAGAAAGGGGTTTAGTTATAGGTAATACATATTTTAGGAAAAAGAGGATAAATAAGTATACAAGATATGATGTAGGGCGTAATGATAGTAGTTTGTTGGACTATGTATTGGTAGATAAAAGACTGTTGAGTAGACTTCAGGATGTACATGTTTATAGAGGGGCCACAGATATATCAGATCACTTTTTAGTTATATCTACAGTGGAAGTAAAAGGTAGATGGGATACAAGGAAAATAGAATCAGTAAGTAAGAGAGAGGTGAAGGTTTATAAACTAAAAGAGGAGGCAGTTAGGGTAAGATATAAACAACTATTGGAGGATAGATGGGCTAGTGAGAGTGTAGGCAATGGGGTTGAAAATGTATGGGGTAGATTTAAAAATGTAGTGTTAGAGTGTTCAGCAGAAGTTTGTGGTTACAGGCGAGTGGGTGCGGGAGGGAAGAGGAGCGATTGGTGGAATGATGATGTAAAGAGAGTAGTAAGGGAGAAAAAGTTAGCATATGAGAGGTTTTACAAAGTAGAAGTGATGCAAGGAGGGATATGAGAGTAAAAGAGAGGTTAAAAGAGTGGTGAAGCAATGTAAAAGAGAGCAGATGAGAGAGTGGGTGAGATGTTATCAGCAAATTTTGTTGAAAATAAGAAAAAGTTTTGGAATGAGATTAATAAGTTGAGGAAGCCTAGAGAACAAATGGATTTGACAGTTAAAAATAGGAGAGGAGAGTTATTAAATGGAGAGTTAGAGGTATCGGGAAGATGGAGAGAATATTTTGAGGAGTTGTTAAATGTTGATGAAGACAGGGAAGCTGTGATTTCG
Source organism: Cherax destructor (assembly GCA_009830355.1). NCBI lineage: Eukaryota > Metazoa > Arthropoda > Malacostraca > Decapoda > Parastacidae > Cherax > Cherax destructor. Next base: position 93,736 of record WNWK01001285.1, on the reverse strand, counting down.
TGTGTAGGGCAAGGAGGAATAACATCTTGTAGGAGTGTGGAAGAGCCAGTTGTGAGTGTAGGGGAAGTTCGTGAGGCAGTGGGTAGAATGAAAGGGGTAAGGCAGCTGGGATTGATGGGATAAAGATAGAAATGTTAAAGCAGGTGGGGATATAGTTTTGGAGTGGTTGGTGCTATTATTTAATAAATGTATGGAACAGGGTAAGGTACCTAGGGATTGGCAGAGAGCGTGTATTGTTCCTTTGTATAAAGGCAAAGGGGACAAAAGAGAGTGCAAAAATTATAGGGGAATAAGTCTGTTGAGTGTACCTGGTAAAGTGTATGGTAGAGTTATTATTGAAAGAATTAAGAGTAAGACATAAAGTAGGATAGCAGATGAACAAGGGGCTTTAGGAAAGGTAGGGGTGTGTAGACCAAGTGTTTACAGTGAAACATATAGGTGAACAGTATTTGGATAAGGGTAAAGATGTTTTTGTGGCATTTATGGATTTGGAAAAGGCGTATGATAGGGTAGATAGGGGGGCAATGTGGCAGATGTTGCAGGTGTATGGAATAGGAGGTAGGTTACTGAAAGCAGTAAAGAGTTTTTATGAGGATAGTGAGGCTCAGGTTAGAGTGTGTAGGAGGGAAGGGGACTATTTCCTAGTAAAAGTGGGCCTTAGACAAGGATGTGTGATGTCACCGTGGTTGTTCAATATATTTATAGATGGGGTTGTAAGAGAAGTGAATGCGAGGGTCTTGGCAAGAGGTGTTGGGCTAAAAGATAAAGAAGCAAATACAAAGTGGGAGTTGTCACAGTTGCTTTTTGCTGATGACACTGTGCTTTTGGGAGATTCTGAAGAGAAGTTGCAGAGGTTGGTGGATGAATTTGGTAGGGTGTGTAAAAGAAGAAAATTGAAAGTGAATATAGGAAAGAATAAGGTGATGAGGATAACAAAAAGAATAGGTGACGAAAGATTAGATATCAGATTGGAGGGAGAGAGTATGGAGGAGGTGAATGTATTCAGATATTTGGGAGTGGACATGTCGGCGGATGGGTCTATGAAGGATGAGGTGAATCATAGAATTGATGAGGGGAAAAGGGTGAGTGGAGCACTTCGGAGTCTGTGGAGACAAAGAACCTTGTCCATGGAAGTAAAGAGGGGAATGTATGAGAGTATAGTTATACCAACGCTCTTATATGGGTGTGAAGCATGGGTGATGGATGTTGCAACGAGGAGAAGGCTGGAGGCAGTGGAAATGTCATGTCTGAGGTCAATGTGTGGTGTGAATATAATGCAGAGAATTCGGAGTTTGGAAATTAGGAGGAGGTGCGGATTACCAAAACGATTGTCCAGAGAGCTGAGGAGGGTTGTTGAGGTGGTTTGGACATGTAGAGAGAATGGAACGAGACAGAGTGACTTCGAGAGTGTATAAATCTGTAGTGGAGGGAAGGCGGGGTAGGGGTCGGCCTAGGAAAGGTTGGAGGGAGGGGGTAAAGGAAGTTTTGTGTGCGAGGGGCTTGGACTTCCAGCAAGCATGTGTGAGCGTATTTGATAGGAGTGAATGGAGGCATATGGTTTTTAATACTTGACGTGCTGTTGGAGTGTGAGCAAAGTAACATTTATGAAGGGATTCAGGGAAACCGGCAGGCCGGACTTGAGTTCTGGAGATGGGAAGTACAGTGCCGGCACTCTGAAGGAGGAGTGTTAATGTTGCAGTTTTATAACTGTAGTGTAAAGCACCCCTCTGGCAAGACAGTGATGGAGTGAATGATGATGAAAGTTTTTCTTTTTCGGGCCACCCTGCCTTGGTGGGAATCGGCCGATGTGTTAATAAAAAAAAAAATATATATATATATATATATATATATATATATATATATATATATATATATATATATATATATATATCAATAGCAACACTGCGACTAGCGAAGGACTCGAACCCATGTCGTTTTGGCCCGCCTCATGGTGAGCGAAAATCACATGACGCTCCAATCCACAAGACCACCAAATCCTACAAAAATCAAGCACTCAGCAGAGCTAGGTGTTTTACCTTGATCCGAGGACATACCGTGGTGTGAGTGCCTCTGAGCTAATTTCATTCTACTCCCCGTTTGGTGTATTAGCCTCCACGAGCAGTATATATATTACTGTAACCACGAACGAGTGGTATTTAATCAATAACAACACTGCGACTAGCCAAGGACTCGAACCCATGTCGTTTTGGCCCGGCTCATGGTTACAATAATATATAAACTGCTCATGGAGGCTAGTACAACAAACGGGGAGTAGAATGAAATTAGCTCAGAGGCACCCGCACCATCGTATGTCCTCGGATCAAGGTAAAACACCTAGCTCTGCTGGGTGCTTGATTTTTGTAGGATTTGATGGTCCTGTGTGTTAGAGCGTCATGTGATTTTTGCTCACTATGAGGCGGGCCATAACGACATGGGTTCGAGTCCTTGACTAGTCGCAGTGCTATTATTGATGAAATACCACTCGTTCGTTTTTACAATAATATATATATATATATATATATATATATATATATATATATATATATATATATATATATTTTTTTCTAAAAACAACGAAGAAGCAGGGGGATAATGTCCTAGATGGAATTTATTGGGGCGTGAAAAGAGAGAAGAGGAGGTGGTGAGAGGTGGCAAGGGATGAGAGAAGGGAGAGAGGGGAGAGAAATTGAAGAGATAGTGTGTGTGAGTAAAGGGTGTGAAATGCGAGGTAGAGGCGGAAAGGTAGTGAGTTCCGAGAGACAATGGAGTATGACACTGAGGGGAGAGAGAGAGAGAGAGAGAGAGAGAGAGAGAGAGAGAGAGAGAGAGAGAGAGAGAGAGAGAGAGAGAGAGAGAGAGAGAGAGAGAGAGAGAGAGAGAGAGAGAGAGAGAGAGAGAGAGAGCTTATCTCACACCTTTATAAAATACGTGTACTATCCTGGTTACAAATCAGATTTGACCTCTTCCCCCACGTATTGCAATTTTTTCGACCACACATTGCTTTTCCAAACGGAGGGGGAAAGGGGGTGAGGGGTGGATGTTTTTTGAGAGGAGAAGCTGGGGGATTCTGATCGTGTTTGTGGTCGTATATTGAAAGTATGATCATCCTTCCATTAAAACCCGAGTGGGGATTGATATCGAGCGACTCATCGATTCCTGGGTCGAAACAGTGTACAGCTTTCTGAAGTCATCGGAGCGAAATGTCACGACGAAAGTTTGTTCTGCAGTGGGTGTGTTTTCTCTCCACCATGGCCTCCCACTGATTGTGTGTACTTACCTATTTGTGGTCGCAGGGGTCGAGACTCGGCTCCTGGCCCCGCCTCTTCACTGACCGCTACGAGGTCTCCTCTCCTCCTGCTCCATGAGCTTTATCATACCTCCTCTTAAAACTATGTATGGTTCCTGTCTCCACTACATCACTTGCCAAACTATTCCACTTCCTGATAACTCTGACTGAAGAAATACTTCCTAACATCCCTTTGACTCATCTGAGTCTTCAACTTCCAATTGTGACCCCTTGTTTTTGTGTCCCAAATCTGGAACATCCTGTCTCTGTCCACCTTATCTATTCCTCGCATTATTTTGTATGTCGTAATCATGTCTCCCCTAACCTTCCTGTCCTCCAGTGTCGTCAGGCCGATTTCCCTTAACCTTTCTTCGTAGGACATTCCCTTTAGCTCTGGAACTAGCCTTGTTGCAAACCTTTGCACTTTCTTTAATTTCTTGACGTGCTTAACCAGGTGTGGGCTCTAAACTGGTGATGCATACTCCAGTATGGGCCTGACGTACACGGTGTACAGAGTCTTGAACAATTCCTTACTAAGGTATCGGAACGCTATTCTCAGGTTTGCCAGGCGCCCATATGCTGCAGCAGTTATCTGGTTGATGTGTGCTTCCGGAGACGTGCTCGGTATTATACTCACCCCAAGATATTTTTCCTTGAGTGAGGTTTGCAGTCTTTATCCACCTAGCCTATATTCTGTCTGCGGTCTTCTTTGCCCTTCCCGATCTTCATGACTTGTTTTGGCAGGGTTAAATTCAAGGAGCCAGTTGCTGGACCAGGTGTCCAGACTGTTCAAGTCTCTTTGTAGTCCTGCCTGATCCTCATCTGATTTAATTCTCCTCATTAACTTCACATCATCTGCGAACAGGGACACTTCTGAGTCTATCCCTTCCATCATGTTATTCACATATACCAAAAATAGCACTGGTCCTAGGACTGACCCCTGTGGGACCCCGCTCGTCACAGGCAACCACTGTGATACCTCATCACGTACTATGAATCGTTGTTGCCTCCCTGGCAGGTATTCTCTGATCCATTGCAGTACCCTTCCTGTTATACGTGTCTGATCATCTAGCTTCTGCACTAATCTCTTGTGAGGAACTGTGTCGAAGGCCTTCTTGCAGTCCAAGAAAATGCAATCAACTCACCCCTCTCTCTCGTGTCTTACTTCTGTTACCTTGTCATAAAACTCCAGTAGGTTTGTGACACAGGATTTGACTTCCATGAATCCGTGCTGGTTGTCGTTTATAATCTTGTTCCGTTCCAGGTGCTCTACCACTCTCCTCCTGATAATCTTCTCCATGACTTTGCATACTATACACGTCAGTGACACTGGTCTATAGTTTAATGCCTCGTTTCTGTCTCCTTTCTTAAAAATGGGGACTACATTTGCCGTCTTCCATATCTCAGGTAGTTGTCCAGTTTCAAGGGATGAGTGGAAAATTGTGGTTAGTGGCACACACAGCGTCTCTGCTCCCTCTCTAAGGACCCACGGAGAGATGTTGTCCGGTCCCACCGCCTTTGAGGTATTAAGGTCACTTAGCAGCTTCTTCACCTCCTCCTCGGTTGTGTGTATTTCAATCAACACTTGTTGGTATGTCCCTTGTTGGTGTACCCCTCTGTTCTGTCTTCCCAGAGTCCTTTCTGTCTCCACTGTAAATACTTCCTTAAATCTCTTGTTGAGCTCCTCACATACTTCTTGGTCATTTCTTGTGAGCTTCCCACCTTCTTTCCTCAGCCTGATTACCTGGTCCTTGACTGTTGTCTTCCTCCTGATGTGGCTATACAACAGCTTCAGGTCAGACTTGACTTTCGATCCTATGTTGTTTTCGTACTGTCGCTGGGCCTCCCTCCTTATCTGTGCATACTCGTTTCTGGCTCTTCGACTAATCCCTTTATTTTCCTGGGTCCTTTGCCTTCTGTACTTTTTCCATTCTCTAGTGTACTTTTTTTGTGTTTGTGTGTGTGTGTGTGTGTATTGTATATGATGCAGTATACATGACACATGCTGCACAACGCTCATTATCCACCATCATAGCACTCAGTGTCCTTTAATAAGGCCGCTTAAAAAACATTATACGCAACAATGGCTGTATATCGCACAACATTCACATACACAAACACACAACATTTCCTCTGATGTTTCCGCATTAAACCATAACAATTACGCACCTAAGAATTTGCATAGTCTTAATTATCTGTCTCGAAGGAGAGGTGAATCTCCAGGTGATCCATTCTCAACTCGTTAAACTTAATAACCCAACCGTCTAAGATGGTTGGGTTATTAAGTTTAACGACTAACAACTACACGAGGTCATTAACACACCTGCATGTCAGCAATCTAGGATACACGAATCCCCAGTACAAAGGATTTTAATGCATTATAAATATATCTTTGTGTGGCTGGCATTATCGTGGACAAGACGACGAATCGAACACCAGACTCGTCAGTTCATTGAAGCCTCCAAGCTGCACGACCCAGTGGCTAGTCTGTTATGTGGAGTCGGTGGCTAAGTTGGTTAAGACGTCAAAGTTTGACTCTCTGTCTCGGCAGAGGGTCGACTTCTGGTTCGAATCCGGTAATTATATTCGGTTGAAACTATATTTTCTTTTTTTCCCTCAAAACTGAAGTTTGGTGTTTGATCAATCACTGCTGCTTCCATTGGCTTCCCTTTGAACGGATCTTCCATTTCCTGAATTTTCTCGGTTCTTTCCCAGTTTATTGAGCGGTCGAAACACTTCACACTGAGCTACGTGAACGATCAGTCAGACACCGCAGAGGAGAGTTTCGCCCGTGTGGAGTTAGCTTAATGTATTAGCTGAGGTGTAGGGAGATAAATTACTGATTAATGATTTATTTTTACAGAGGCAGAAGAAAGAAAGTTCAGAGGGGATCCTCTCTCAGCAGCCCAGAGCTGTCTGAAGATGCTTACAGCCTCCCACGGACGCCTCCAACGGACGCCCCCCACGGACGCCCCCAGCCATCCACAACACCTACAGCCGCCCAAGGACGCCTGCAACCGCTTATTGTTTTCTTCATCATTGTAGGAAAGTACACAATTTGTTACGTTTGTTCCTGTTGGAGGTAATGTGTTGGTGGTGATGTGTTGGTGGTGATGTGTTGGTGGTGATGTGTTGGTGATGTGTGGGTGGTGATGGGTTGGTGGTGATGTGTTGGTGGTGATGGGTTGGTGATGTGTTGGTGGTGATGGGTTGGTGATGTGTTGGTGGTGATGGGTTGGTGATGTGTTGGTGGTGATGGGTTGGTGATGTGTTGGTGGTGATGGGTTGGTGGTGATGTGTTGGTGGTGATGGGTTGGTGGTGATGTGTTGGTGGTGATGGGTTGGTGGTGATGTGTTGGTGGTGATGGGTTGGTGGTGATGTGTTGGTGGTGATGGGTTGGTGGTGATGTGTTGGTGGTGATGGGTTGGTGGTGATGTGTTGGTGGTGATGGGTTGGTGGTGATGTGTTGGTGGTGATGGGTTGGTGGTGATGTGTTGGTGGTGATGGGTTGGTGGTGATGGGTTGGTGGTGATGTGTTGGTGGTGATGGGTTGGTGATGTGTTGGTGGTGATGGGTTGGTGGTGATGTGTTGGTGGTGATGGGTTGGTGATGTGTTGGTGGTGATGAGTTGGTGGTGATGGGTTGGTGGTGATGGGTTGGTGGTGATGCATTGGTGGTGACGTGTTGATGTGTAACTAATATGAATGTTGGCATTAGGTGAAGAAATCAGCAGAGGTGTGACCCCAGCCACACCAACACAGAACGATGGGATCGGCAGAGGTGTGACCCCCAGCCACACCAACACAGAACAAGAGGATCAGCAGAGGTGTGACCCTCCAGCCACACCAACACAGAACAAGAGGATCAGCAGAGGTGTGACCCCCCAGCCACACCAACACAGAACGAGGGGATCGGCAGAGGTGTGACCCCCAGCCACACCAACACAGAACGAGAGGATCAGCAGATGTGTGACCCCCCAGCCACACCAACACAGAACGAGAGGATCAGCAGAGGTGTGACCCCCCAGCCACACCAACACAGAACGAAGGGATCGGCAGAGGTGTGACCCTCAGCAACACCAACACAGAACGAGAGGATCATCAGAGGTGTGACCCCCAGTCACACCAACACAGAACGAGAGGATCAGCAGAGTTGTGACCCCCCCAGCCACACCAACACAGAACGAGGGGATCGGCAGAGGTGTGACCCCCAGCCACACCAACAGAACGAGAGAATCATAAGAGGTGTGACCCCCAGCCACACCAAGAGAGAACGAGGGAATCGGCAGAGGTGTGACCCCCCAGCCACACCAACAGAACGAGGGGATCATCAGAGGTGTGACCCCCAGCCACACCAACAGAACGAGGGGATCAGCAGAGGTGTGACCCCCAGCCACACCAAGAGAGAACGAGGGGATCGGCAGAGGTGTGACCCCCAGCCACACCAACAGAACGAGGGGATCATCAGAGGTGTGACCCCCAGCCACACCAAGAGAGAACGAGAGGATCAGCAGAGGTGTGACCCCTAGCCACACCACACAGAACGAGAGGATCATCAGAGGTGTGACCCCCAGCCACACCAACAGAACGAGAGGATCATCAGAGGTGTGACCCCCAGCCACACCAACAGAACGAGAGGATCATCAGAGGTGTGACCCCAGCCACACCAACAGAACGAGAGGATCATCAGAGGTGTGACCCCCAGCCACACCAACAGAACGAGAGGATCATCAGAGGTGTGACCCCCAGCCACACCAGCAGAACGAGGGGATCATCAGAGGTGTGACCCCCAGCCACACCAACAGAACGAGAGGATCTTCAGAGGTGTGACCCCAGAAACACCAACAGAACGAGAGGATCAGCAGAGGTGTGACCCCCAGCCACACCAACAGAACGAGAGGATCATCAGAGGTGTGACCCCAGCCACACCAACAGAACAAGAGGATCAGCAGAGGTGTGACCCCCAGCCACACCAACAGAACGAGGGGATCATCAGAGGTGTGACCCCAGCCACACCAACAGAACGAGAGGATCGGCAGAGGTGTGACCCCCAGCCACACCAAGAGAGAACGAGGGAATCGGCAGAGGTGTGATCCCTAGCCACACCAACAGAACGAGAGGATCATCAGAGGTGTGACCCCAGCCACACCAACAGAACGAGAGGATCATCAGAGGTGTGACCCCAGCCACACCAACAGAACGAGAGGATCATCAGAGGTGTGACCCCAGCCACACCAACAGAACGAGAGGATCATCAGAGGTGTGACCCCAGCCACACCAACAGAACGAGAGGATCATCAGAGGTGTGACCCCAGCCACACCAACAGAACGAGAGGATCATCAGAGGTGTGACCCCAGCCACACCAACAGAACGAGAGGATAATCAGAGGTGTGACCCCATCCACACCAACAGAACGAGAGGATCATCAGAGGTGTGACCCCAGCCACACCCACAGAACGAGGGGATCATCAGAGGTGTGACCCCCAGCCACACCAACAGAACGAGGGGATCATCAGAGGTGTGACCCCAGCCACACCAACAGAACGAGAGGATCATCAGAGGTGTGACCCCAGCCACACCAACAGAACGAGGGGATCATCAGAGGTGTGACCCCCAGCCACACCAACAGAACGAGCGGATCATCAGAGGTGTGACCCCAGCCACACCAACAGAACGAGGGGATCATCAGAGGTGTGACCCCCAGCCACACCAACAGAACGAGGGGATCATCAGAGGTGTGACCCCCAGCCACACCAACAGAACGAGGGGATCATCAGAGGTGTGACCCCAGCCACACCAACAGAACGAGGGGATCATCAGAGGTGTGACCCCAGCCACACCAGCCTCGCCTCAGAGAGACACAGCTGGTGTCCTGTGAAACAAGTATTGTAGGTAATGTCGTCAACAATATTCTCCGTCACACTCCGTCATCCCTCCAGCCCAGACAACACCCCCTTGCCTACCACCACTACCACCACCACTACCACCAACCACCACCACCACCAACGACAATTACAACCAACATTAACCCCCCATCATTACTACCACACTAACCACACCAAAGTCACATAATGTAGATAAAAACTGATATTTATCTTTTTCCTCTCTTGCCTCCTCATTCCTTCCTCATTCTCCCTTCTACCTCCTCCTCTTCCTTCCTTCCTTTCTTCCTTCTACTCCTTTCTTTTCCTACCTCGTTCTTCCTACGTTCTCCTTCTCCCTCCTATGATACTTTTCTCTTCTCGCCGAACCCCAATACGGAAACAGAAAAAAACTAAATATGTCGAGATATATTTCCGGGTCACGTACCCAGCGGCGTCTTTTCTCCACCCAGCTTGAGATATCTGCCAGACAGCTTCGGATATCTCCAGGAACTGTCAGACAGCCTTAGATATCTCCAAGAGCTGTCAGACAGCCTCATATATCTCCAAAAACTGTCTGACAGCCTTAGATATCTCCAAGAGCTTCCAGACAGCCTCGGATATCTCCATGAACTGTCAGATAACCTTAGATATCTCCAAGAGCTGCCAGACAGACTCAGATATCTTCAAGAACTTTCAGACAGCCTCAGATATCTCCAGGACTTCTCGGATTGATTCATGACGATGGTGTAGAGAGGGGAGGGAGGAACACAAGGAAGGAGAAAATAAAGACTGACGAGAGATGAAGATGGCAGGGGAAAGAGAAAGGGATACGGAAGACTGAAAATAAAAGCTATCAGTATTTGTTGGAAGGTAAGGAAGAGGAAGATGGGGAGGGAAGGGAGACCATCCGTTTACAACTGTCTAGGTCAAGCAGTGTGAAATATGTGGAACCAGTCTATCAGCAGCCTGTGTAGAGCCAGTCTATCAGCAGCCTGTGTAGAGCCAGTCTATCAGCAGCCTGTGTAGAGCCAATCTATCAGCAGCCTGTGTAGAGCCAGTCAACCATTATCCTCTGTTCCGATATATTGAGTTTAATTATCCATTAAGGTCAGCTCATGAACAGCTTCGTCAGCGCTCACTATCCTGATATCGCTGTCAGTTTGGGAATTCTCTTGGTCGACAGGATTTCTGAGAATTTTGCTAAAGTTGCTGGCTATGGTCACTCCATGGCCGCCAGTGGTCTCCAGAGAGTGTGATTGTCTTACTGGCGTTGTATTAAGAGGAAAACAAGGAAGAATATTCGCTCCTGACGTTGACTCTGACATCCTAGTGGTGAAATGTGCCTCAGCAATGACTGTGGAGAATCATGTGGCGAATCTTGGAAGCAGGAATAAAGGTTCAACCTGTGTGGGTCATTCAGTGCAAGGAGTAGTGAAGGCTGGATCCTCCCTCAGCGGATCGTTAGACAGACGCGCTACTCTGGCAGCCTGTTAGGCTGATGGGGAAAAATCTGCAGAGATAAAATATCGCTGTCACCCTGAGTGAGTAGCATTTTCATGGATGGTCTGCGAGTCTCTCCTCCTGCCCCGTCTCGTCGTTGAGTTCTCCATAACGAAGGTGAGTCATTTCTAACCTGAACCCGTACTCGCTGGACCTATCGTTTCAGAAAATCCTATAATATAGGTAAGAAACTGAAGGCCTTATGCACGATATAAATATTCTCAAGACACCGTGCTTGTTTAACTGTTACACCACGCAACGAGCAGGTCAACAGCTGTCCCATTCTGGATGTACCCTTCGTACGGGTCATCTTCCGAATAAGACCCTCGTCAACTGAGTTTCCACTGACCTCCAGGGTGAGTGGTCGGGGAGTCAGCAGTCAGTGAGTCAACAAGAAATAGCAGAAGGCAGTGAAGCACACTGTACAGTGACCAGAGTGTTGCCTCTAAGAAGACACTGTAGTCACTGGGATAAACTTCAACCCTGACACAGTGATAAATAGCGACGGTGTTATGAGACACTGCAACCATAATGCAGTGATGACCAGTTGCCTAGTTTCACGAGAAACTGTGACAATGATACAGTGGAAAATGTCGAGAGTGACTGCAACAGTGATAACTGAGGTACAGTGCAATCAACACACCATCTGGAAAAAAACAGAACTGTCGTTGTTGTTCCAAAATTACAAGTAATTACTTTGAAGAATATAATCTGTTCTCTCTGCTTACCAAATAAAGCCGTCAATATTTCTAACCTGAACCAGCCATTCCTCCCATACACAAAAACTAAGGATGGTGGTTACAGGATGGTGGTTACAGGGTGGTGGTTACAGGGTGGTAGTTGCAGGATGGTAGTTACAGGGTGGTGGTTACAGGGTGGAGGTTACAGGATGATGGTTACAGGGTTTGATTTTACAGGGTGGTAGTTACAGGGTGGTGGTTACAGGATGATGGTTACAATGTTTGTTGTTACAGGGTGGTAGTTGCAGGATGGTAGTTACAGGGTGGTGGTTACAGGGTGGTAGTTACAGGATGATAGTTACAGGGTTTGTTGTTACAGGGTGGTAGTTACAGGGTGGTGGTTACAGGATGATGGTTACAATGTTTGTTGTTACAGGGTGGTAGTTGCAGGATGGTAGTTACATAATGGTGGTTCCAGGATGGTAACTCGCAACAATACAAAATAGTTACATTCACTGGCCCTGTTGCATTCACTGGCCCTGTTGCATTCACTGGCCCTGTTGCATTCACTGGCCCTGTTGCATTCACTGGCCCTGTTGCATTCACTGGCCCTGTTGCATTCACTGACCCTGTTGCATTCACTGGCCCTGTTGCATTCACTGGCCCTGTTGCATTCACTGGCCCTGTTGCATTCACTGGCCCTGTTGCATTCACTGGCCCTGTTGCATTCACTGGCCCTGTTGCATTCACTGGCCCTGTTGCATTCACTGGCCCTGTTGCATTCACTGGCCCTGTTGCATTCACTGGCCCTGTTGCATTCACTGGCTCTGTTGCATTCACTGGCCCTGTTACATTCACTGGCCCTGTTGCATTCACTGGCCCTGTTGCATTCACTGGCCCTGTTGCATTCACTGGCCCTGTTGCATTCACTGGCCCTGTTGCATTCACTGGCCCTGTTACATTCACTGGCCCTGTTGCATTCACTGGCCCTGTTGCATTCACTGGCCCTGTTGCATTCACTGGCAGAGGTAAGACAAGAGATGTAAGTTTGTATAATTATTACAGGAATGATAGGGGAAAAATCTTTTTTCCCCTATCAAGTGAGAGAGGAAATGGAGAGAGAGTTGGGTGAGAGGGGGAATAGGTAGGTAGAGAGGGAAGTGATGGGGAAAAATAATGAGAGGTATGCGAGAGGAATGTAAGGAAAATGATAGAGAGAAGTGAAAAGAGATATGAAAGAGAGAGAGAGAGAAGAGAGTGAAAGTAAAGAGAAATAGAACAGCAAGATGGAGAGAGGAGGGAAAGCAGAGAAAGAGAGAGAAAGAGAGGGAAGAAAAGGAAAGATGGAAAAAAAAGGAAGTTAGAAAAAGGAGTAGATAGAGAGGAAGCAAAGAGCAAAAAAAAAATTAGAGAGAGGAAAAAAAGAAAATACATAGATGGAAAGGGAAGACACAATCTGTTATTCTTGTCTGCTGACTAGTACAATATTCCATCCCTTCCCCTTCCCTTCCTTTCCCTATCCTACGTTCCACAACCAAAAAAAAACACAATGCTCTCTCGGGGGCAACACGCCGCGTTCTATCACAAGCTAAAAAAAAACACTGGCAAAAAACAACAACAACAACTGATGTTCAATCGACCAGAAATAAACCAGGTTAACCTGACATCAACCAGATACCTCAACAACCACCACGATAGTTGTGTGAATGTTTGTATTTGTGGTTGCAGGGTTGTGGTAGGACTTGTTACAGGTGTTGGTAGGATTTGTTGCAGGGTTGTGGTAGGACATGTTGCAGGTGTAAGTAGGATTCGTTGCAGGGTTGTTGTAGGACTTGTTGCAGATGTAGGTAGTATTTGTTGCAGGGTTGTGGAAGGACTTGTTGCAGGTGTAGGTAGTATTTGTTGCAGGGTTGTGGTAGGACTTGTTGCAGGTGTAAGTAGGATTCGTTGCAGGGTTGTTGTAGGACTTGTTGCAGATGTAGGTAGTATTTGTTGCAGGGTTGTGGAAGGACTTGTTGCAGGTGTAGGTAGTATTTGTTGCAGGGTTGTGGTAGGACTTGTTGCAGGTGTAAGTAGGATTCGTTGCAGGGTTGTTGTAGGACTTGTTGCAGGTGTAAGTAGGATTCGTTGCAGGGTTGTTGTATGACTTGTTGCAGATGTAGGTAGTATTTGTTGCAGGGTTGTGGAAGGACTTGTTGCAGGTGTAGGTAGGATTTGTTGCAGGGTTGTGGTAGGACTTGTTGCAGGTGTAGGTAGGATATGTAGCAGGACTGTGGTTGGACTTGTTGCAAGTGTAGGTAGGACTTGTTGCAGGATTGTGGTTGAACTTGTTGCAGGTGAATTCTAGCTGAGGAGTGATGGGACGGCCTTGCATGCTATATAAATTTAAACTGGTACAAAATACC
>WNWK01001285.1:72500-75000 GCA_009830355.1 Cherax destructor | reverse complement strand
TCTCTAACTTCCGGCCTAGAAAATTACATCTTTATGAAATAAATTTTGTTGGAAATGCGAATGTTTCAAAATTATATATATATATATATATATATATATATATATATATATATATATATATATATATATATATATATATATATATATATATATATATATATATATATGTCGTGCCGATTAGGTAAAACTTGCTATTTTGGCTTAAATAGCAACGCTCACTTGCCATATAAGACAAGTGAAAATTTGTGTATGCAATAATTTCGCCAAAATCATTCTGAACATAACGAAAAAATATATTTCACTGTGTTTGTTTATTAATAAATTAATGTTAACGTATCTAAAATATACTTAGTTGGGTTAGGCTAAATTAAATTGCGCTTGTTGTAATAAGGTTAGGTAGGTTTTCAAAGTTTCTCTTGGTACAAAATTATAAATTCTTACATTAACATAAATAAAAAAATATATCTTTAAACGTATAAGAAAATTTTAGAAAGGACTTAATTTTAGATGAGTTCTTGCTAATTGACCAGTTTTACCTAATCGGCACGACATATATATATATATATATATATATATATATATATATATATATATATATATATATATATATATAAATATATATATATATATATATATATATATATAACAAACACTGATCTCTGGCCGACGGAGACTCGACCCTACGAACCTTGTGACAGGAACGCAGTGCTTTACCGACCGTACCACACTGCGTTCCTGTCACAAGGTTCGTGGGCATCTCCGTCGGCCAGAGATCAGTGTTTGTGAATATTTCGCCTGCTCTTGCGAATTCCTAGCATTGTATAAATATAAATATATATATATATATATATATATATATATATATATATATATATATATATATATATATATATATATAAACATATTTATATTTCATTATTTAAGCACTAATTAGTCGGCATAAAACTAATTAGTCTGCTTCACGGTATGTAATTTCACTAAGTGCTTTATTAAGTGCTCCCTGTGTAAATAGTCTCATTAAGCATTGCATTACATTTTTTCCAAGAAAGATTTTTTGCTGCGGTGATGGATAGCGAGCGAGAGTGAGAGTGAGAGTGAGAGTGAGAGCGAGAGTGAGAGTGAGAGTGAGAGTGCAGGTGAAGCAACCATGAAGTGATGGGTCAGTGAATGCAGAGATGCTACAATGAACTTACAGCTGCTTGAAAGAATGCAGAATGAAGAATGAATGTAGATATGAGTAACTGAAGACCTCCAAGAGGGTTATCCTTATCATGACCATATCCAAACCAGTTGACAAATTCTTCTGTCTACCGTCACCAGTGAAGAAAACAATATAAAACTATAAACCATTTCATTAAAACAACCACCCATTTCTGGTGAGTGTTTTGAAACCAAGTTTTTACATGACTTGTGAATATATATATATATATATATATATATATATATATATATATATATATATATATATATATATATATATATATATATATATATGTATACAAATTGGTCACTTAATTAGGTAGACTTTTACTGTATTCGGTAGCCCCCAGGAAATCTTGAATTCTTCATAGCATGGATTTAACAAGGTGCTGAAAGTATTCCTTAGAGATTCTGGTCCATGTTGACATGATAGCATGACGCAGGTGCTGCAGATTTGTCGGCTGAACATTCATGTTGTGAATCTCCTGTTCCACCACATCCCAGAGGTGCTCTATTGGATGGAGACTGTGGAGGCCACTGGAGCCCAATGAACTTATTGTCATGCTCTTGGAACCAGCTTGAAATGACATGTGCTTTGTGACACGGCGCCATACCCTGCTGAAAGTAGCCACTGGAAGACGGGTAGACTGGGAACATAGGGATCCATATATAGTTAGCAACAACATTCAGGTAGGATGAGGCGTTTAAACGAAACTCGCTTTCAATTATGGGGCGAAATGTGTGCCAGGAAAACATCCTCCCCCACCATTACACTAGCACCATCAACCTGAACCGTTGACAAAAGGCGGGTGGATCCATGGATTCATGTTGATTACACAAAATTCTGACCTTAGACGTCATGTCACAGCAGAAATCGTGATTCGTCGAACCAGACGAAATTTTTCCAGTCTTCAACTGTCCACTTTTGGCGAGTCTCTGCCCACTGTATCCTCAGCATCCTGTTCTTAGCTGGCAGTGGAACCCGGTTAGGTCTTCTGCTTACAAAACCCATCCACTTCAAGGTTAGACGTGTTGTGCGTTAAGAGATGTTCTGCATAGCACTGTTGTAACTCATAGTTATTTGAGATACTGTCATTTCCTGTCAGCTTGAACTACAAAGCATTTTCCCACAGAACTACTGCTCGCTGGATGTTTAGTGATTTTAACACTATTCTCTGCAAACTCTCGTGGACAGACACAACATTCGTGGACAGCCACAACATTCGTGGACAACCACAACATTCGTGGACAGCCACAACATTCGTGCACAACCACAACATTCGTGGACAGACACAACATT
>WNWK01001285.1:55000-62500 GCA_009830355.1 Cherax destructor | reverse complement strand
GCGAACCACAAGCGCAAGACACATGACAAAGTGTTGAAATTCTCAGACTGACGCAGATGAGACTCAGACCACATGTGGTGTGTTTGGGAAGAAAAGTGGCGCATCTTAAACTGACACTGACACACACACAATTATAATCTCTGTAAGTTCTAACACACTTCCACAAAAAAACAGACATCTGAGACTCCTTTTTTAATTAGGTGGATGAAATAAGAATGTTGGTCGTGACGCGTGAAGGATCATTGTGATCATTACCCACCTGCATCAACAACCCCAGGGATCATCTTGTTTACATTGGTGACGTCACAGGGGAGGGGAAATGGTTGGTGGAAGTCAGGTGATTAATTTGGAGTGTTGTGACTGCCTACTTGGCCCTAGGCCTAAGTGTAATAGGAAGGAACAATTAGCACATCCGAAGTTGCTGGTGTTTAAAAACATTGTGATGTAGTTATTTTATATTAAATGGGCAGTGGAATGAGAACCCTTCACTAGCGTTTAGGAACCTCCAATGAAGGGTCCGTAATAGTAAGGAATAATTCGATACAACAGACATCAACATATGAAGTGAATAATCAGGAAGTGATAACTACAATGTGTTATAAAATGCTTAAGTGTTAGCAAGCAGAGAATGATTATCAGGAAGGATGTATCATGACAAGTAAAGGTAACAAGGGAAGGCCCACAGTTAAGAATATTGGGTCCATTACTGCTCCTCATATTCGTAAGTGAGTTGACTGATGAAATGAAATTCTATTTTTCGCTATTTACAGATGATGTAAAACTAGCGGGGAGAATCAAAATTATAGAACACAGGAAACCGATAGGACTTGGACAAACTAGAGAGTTGGACAGACAAAGTAATGCTATAAAACTCTGGATGGGGTGAAGAAGATCGGAGATAGAGTATAGACTAGAGGGGGGGAAACAGAATTTATCAACGTCAAACAATGACAAGTGTCTTGTGGGTAGATACAAGAGAGAGCGTATCACCAGGGGCAACAAATCAGCAGAATAGTGTTTCCAGCAAACCCGGTCCTAGTGAACCTGTGATCAGCTGTCAGGGATCTTCTATCAAACATAGAAAGAATCTAGAGTTTTCCCAGAGCTGAGAGAGAGCTGATCTACTAAGGGAGTCTACTAGAACTACATCTAATTGCGTTAGAGGAAAAAGAGTCTGGGGAGGCATAATAACAACATACAACCCACACCACGGGCGGGACTATCTCGTGACTATCTCGTGACTATCTCGTGCCGAGTGATTTGTTTGAAATTGTGTCATTACGATGTAGTGAGTAACAACATACGAGATATCCATAGGACTTGATCGAGCAGAGAGGAAGAGAAGGAAAACAAGAGATAACAAGAGGAAGTATTGATAACAAACACCATTCACAGGTTTAATGTTAGGTACGACTGGGTCCATGAACAACTGGGTCCATGAACAACTGGGTCCATGAACAACTGGGTCCATGAACAACTGGGTCCATGAACAACTGGGTCCATAAACAACTGGATCCATGAACAACTGGGTCCATGAACAACTGGATCCATGAACAACTGGGTCCATGAACAACTGGGTCCATAAACAGAAAACTAATACAGAAAGGTGGACTGCAAGTATGAGACTGAGTGGCCAGGAGCTGAGACTCAACCTCAGCTAAGTAAAAAAAAAAAAAACATAAACGCATCCACGTGGCGTGAGAGCAACGAGATAAGCACACATAATATCCAAAAAAAAAGAGAGTAAGGATTAAAGTCACCAAAATATTATATATCAAATCTATTTAGTTACGATGATGGAGTCACGTAGAGTACAAAAGAACGAAACATATTGGCACACTGCATTAAACTGCAGTTCAAAACAGCTTTTGAGAGAGCTCCACATGAAAGACTAAGCCTGAAAATTCCAAAATACTGCAGGCAGATATGATATCATATATATATGAAAAATGGTGTTGAGGGGGAAACCGACCTAATTTTATCTGAAAGGCTTGAGAGGTGAACTAAATTCACAAATACACATGAAGTTTATATCGAAATTGTGTGCAGACCTGACCTTAAAACCACGCCAAAAAAAAAAAAAATTGAAAAAAATTAAGCAGAAATAGATGATATAATTTTCTGTAATTAGAGTAATAAAAATGTAATGAAATAGAAAGTAAGTGTCTCTCCACTTTGTCTATTGTCGCCAGGATTGACGAAGTCCACAGCGCTGGTGTAACGTTTCTCCAGTGGCGATACCTGGTGTGGCACACGTGTCCGGGGCATAAAACCAACACTGTCTACGATACGATGACCAGGCAACAAAAGTGGATTATACAAGTGTTGTAGGATGACCTCTTGCATGCAGTTGTAGTTATCAGTTATCATAACAATGCTGTAGTTATTAGCCACCGTGACACTAGTTGTAGTTATTAGTTATCATGACACTGGATGCAGTTATTAGGTATCATGACACTGAATGTAGTTATTAGTTATCATGATACTGGATGTAGTTATTAGTTATTAAGACACTGGATGTAGTTATTAGTTATCATGACACTGGATGTAGTTATTAGTTATCATGACACTGGATGTAGTTATTAGTTATCATGACACTGGATGTAGTTATTAGTTATCATGACACTGGATGTAGTTATTAGTTATCATGACACTGGATGTAGTTATTAGTTATCATATCACTGGATGTAGTTATTAGTTATCATGACACTGGATGTAGTTATTAGTTATTATGACACTGGATGTAGTTATTAGTTATCATGACATTGGATGTAGTTATTAGTTACCATGACACTGGTTGTAGTTATTAGTTATCATGACACTAGATGTAGTTATTAGTTATCATGACACTGGTTGTAGTTATTAGTTATCATGACACTGGATGTAGTTGTTAGTTATCATGACACTGTTTGTAGTTATTAGTTATCATGACACTGGATGCAGTTATTAGTTATCATGACACTGGATGTAGTTATTAGTTATCATGACACTGGATGTAGTTATTAATTATCATGACAGTGGATGTAGTTATTAGTTATCATGATACTGGATGTAGTTATTAGTTATTATGACACTGGATGTAGTTAATTAGTTATCATGACACTGGATGTAGTTGAATTTGCCATACAGATACAATATCACCATACTGTTACAATAACACCATACTGTTACAATAACACCATACTGTTACAATAACACCATACTGTTACAATAACACCATACTGTTACAGTAACACCATACTGTTACAATAACACCATACTGTTACAGTAACACCATACAGACACAACAACATCATACAGATACAACAACAACACCATACACACCCAGCAACATACACACACACACAACAACAACACCATACACACACAACAACAACATCATACACACACAACATCAACACCATACACACAACAACAACACCATACACACAACATCAACACCATACACACACAACAACACCATACACACAACATACACACACTTAACAGCACCACCATACACACACCATACACACATAACAACAACACCATACACACAACATACACACACAACATCAACACCATACACACAACATACAGATGTAACAACATCAACAATAGCGATGTTATTAAGAGTAAATCTAACAGGCATTTATAAAGCTGAGTATTTTATCCCTTGCGAACAATGTTCAGAATTTTTTTTGTGTATAAGAGAGACAAAAAGAGGCTTGAATGAACATGCGACTGAACACAAAACAAGTGTTAGAAGAGGCAGCAAAATCATGGCTGTGTCCGATTATGTACGCGACTGTGACCAAAATAAATATTTTGATGACTGCAGATTGGTGTTTTAGACTTAATACTATGGAGATTCGCATTATAGCATCCAGTCTTATGGCTTTAGTTTTAAATTTCAGTTTACTTGAAGGATGAATGAGACCCTTGTTCAACACTTATGTATCTTTATTGTGCAAGCGTTTTGCCCACCAGTGGCTTCCTCAGTCCAGTACAGAGAAGAATGGTTAAAGATGAGAAGGAGTTTGGGGTAATCTGTCCCTCAGTCTGGAATCGGTGTGATCAGTTCATCAGTCTTGGAAAAAGTAAAGCATATATAAGGAGTAAAGCAGTATATAAGGGGCTTATATACTGCAGACAGGTGAGGTGAAACAGTCGGTGGTGGTGTCAACATGGAAAAATCCAGAGGTGGAATTAGTTGATGTCTCACCTGTCTGCAGTATATAAGCCCTTTCTCCGTACATATACTGTACTCTTTTTCAACACTGACGGATTGATCACATCGACTCCAAGCTGAGGGACTGATTACTTCTCACTCCTTCTGATCTTAAAACCATTCTTCTCTGTCTTGGACTGAGGAAGCCACTGGTTGGCGAGACGTTTCCACAACAAAGATACCCAAGACTCATTCATCAGGTTGTCGGTTCTCTGAACCATTTATCTACAATACTTGACGTATTGTTTAATTTAACTGGAGAGTAGACTCGCCAGTCAGTGCCATCTCTGTGAACGGTTGGCAATCACGCTGATGGTGGCTCTCAGCCCAATGGAGGTGAATTCATACTTCTTCTTGCTCCAATAAGTGAAAAACAAGTAATACCTTTCCGTGGTGATGGTCAGTCAGCTCATTCCTATGAAACTGTAGTGGAAGAGGTTGTGATGTATGGAGTCATGATGTCAGTACTTTGTCGTTGTTAGTGGTAGTCTTTGGTCATTTATTATGGCTTTATTATAAAATTATCAAAACACACACACACATTAGTAGCGATCAGTGAAGAGGCGGGGCCAGTAGCTATGAATCGACACCTGCAACCACAAATAGGTGAGTACAAGCATACAAAAATACTGTACATTTTGAATTCCAACCGATGCTCTCTTCAGCATACCAGAAAGTATACAAAAGATACAGAAAGCACCTCCAGGTACACAATGCTGAGCCTTGATGTTAACTCACTTTTCACAAATCTTCCTGTCGACGTTAACAGCTGTTTTCTAAACACATTGGTGCGATACTATAGTAACTTGCCACTTCCTAGGTCTCAAATAATTGCCACTAACCAAGTCAAGGTGTTTTCTTCCCATGGTGAATCCCTCTGCGAGAAAAGAAGGTGTTGCGTGGGCAACCTACTTTTACCGATCATGCATCCAAATACCGTACAGACGACAACACTGGAGAAAAGATAATGTAGAAAACGCTTTTACTGGGACCTCGTTGCAAGAAACGTGGTCCTAGTGCAAGCTTGTCCTGCAGTGTGTGTCTTTTAGTCACTCACTGATCCTTTCTAACCTTCGCATGGAATGCTTTGAAAGCAATTTATTCCCTAGTATTAAGTGTCAGGACACAATGTTTTACGAATATCTTCACCACTTTTCGCGGTCTGGAAAGAGAAATTCGAACCGCTTGTCGCTTGATACCTTATATATATGAGGGAGAAAAGTTTGCTTGAACAAATAAGTTTCAGAGTGTGTCTGTGGTGTAGGTCGTTTGTCTAGCGATTCGATGGTTTGCAGAGGTATGTTTCTTCAGCGCCGCCTGTCAGTAACCCACAGGAAGTTAAGTGACGGTGAGTGACGGTGAGTGACGGTGAGTGACGGTGAGTGAGGGTGACACAGTGGCGTATGGTGGGCTATTGTCACAGGGCACGTGCTGTGGGGTGTACAGTGCTATTTGTCACAATATTTCATAAAAGAGGACAGAATAAATTAATTTACCATTGTGATCCATCATTATATTATTGAATGAGCTTAATACTTATGATGAATTTACCATCTTTTGTGGCTGGTAGATTACGTGAGGGTTTAGTTTCTTTAAGTCACTTGATTCTTCGCTCTCTGAGTGAGGATCATTCTTTCGAATTGTGTGTTTCTCTTTGGTGTTGGGTCCGTTATTTTTACATCTGTTACCCGAAGAATAAAAAGCCACAATACCGTGACTGGAACAATACATAAATAACCCTCACATAGGAGAGAAAAACTTACCACGACGTTTCGGTCCGACTTGGATCATTTACAAAGTCACACTGTGGGTTATCTGTGGATCCGTTACCTTTCTTGTCTTCTGCCTGACTCATTCATGTTCTTTAGCCTAAAGCAATATTTTTATCTAACACTTTTTCCTCTCCATGACCTACATGGAGCTACCAGGCCACCATTGTGGTCATGATTACATTCTACATATCTTGTGTTGTTCAACTGTGTCAGTGTGTGACGCAGCTCTCTCTCAACCTCTGCTTATAACCCCGTTGCTGGAGGCCACGTCGTCGAGTGTCTGCAACCCTTGATGAAGTCTCGTCTGCCTGCGCTGCCAGACGTTAACTCCGTCTCGTGAGCTTCCTTTCTCCTGCTTGAGTAGAACTCAGCCTCTCTCTGACTTTACCTTCATATCTTACCAACGTGGCTCGCTGACTCCGCTCCACGGCGCGTCAGGCCGTCTGATACACAAGTTTCGAACTCTAGGTCACCTTGTCTCCACTGCTTCAACCCTCACCACCACTTCAGCCGCACTTCACCTCTTCTTCTCGCGTGGATGGACGTCTGTGAACTACGATATTATCACCTGTCCTGGCTGTTGTGTGTGTGTGCTTCTCTTACTTGTTAGCATGCTGATCATCACAATCTGCTAGGCTGAAAATTCCATCATTATCAATATCTCGTATCATATACGTCACTTTATATTTACGTTTATTTCATTATATTTTAAATTGCATTATTTATTTTTGATACCTTTTTCATTTATTTTTTTTATTTTTGGTATCTTTTTTATTTTTGATATCTTATTCCTCACACCGTAGCTATGAATACGTAATCACACACGACCTTATCAGTGTTTGCAGTTACGATCCAACGTATCACTAATTTACAAGTACTGGAAGCTCAAAGGCCAAAGCCACAGCTGTACTCGACTAGCTGTACTCACCTACGTGTGGTTCCAGCAGTCGAATCCTGGCTTCTTTGCCGTTCTTCTAAAAGTGATCCACACTACCGATCTGGAAAGCCACTTGAGCTCTAACGTATATGTTCAATACTTGGAACTCCTTATAGAGTCAGGTTCCGCTACTTTTTCGTCCATATCGCTGAACTTTAAAGCTACAGCGATACTGAGGAAGTATTTCTTCGTTGTTCTGTGGAAGTTTGCAGAACTTAGTTATAAATAATGTTAAGTTGTTGGCGCGCATTGTTGTCTGTTCCTCTACGCCCTGCCAAAAATATGGTACCTAGGGATTATTATTATTATTTGTATTATTATTATTATTATTATTATTATTATTATTATTATTATTATTATTATTATTATTATTATTATTATTATTATTATTATTATTATTATTATTATTATTATTATTATTATTATTATTATTGTTGTTGTTGTTGTTGTTGCTGTTATTATAATAATTATTATTATTATAATTATTATTATAATTATTATTATTATTACTATTATTACCACTTCAGCCGCACTTCACCTCTTCTTCTCGCGTGGATGGACGTCTGTGAACTACGATATTA
>WNWK01001285.1:32500-52500 GCA_009830355.1 Cherax destructor | reverse complement strand
TCTCTCCCTAACTCACTCACACACACACAAAAGTAAGGGATGATGTGAAGGTGGAGGATGACTTGAAGGAGTAGTGTCTCAAGGAGATGGAGGGTGTGTCAGCAGGAAGGAAGGAAGGAAGACAAGGAGAAGGAGTATCTCAAGGAGATGGAGTGTGTCAGCAGGCAGGCAGGAAGGAAGACAAGGAGAAGGAGTATCTCAAGGAGATGGAGAGTGTCAGCAGGCAGGCAGGAAGGAAGACAAGGAGAAGGAGTATCTCAAGGAGATGGAGTGTGTCAGCAGGCAGGCAGGAAGGAAGACAAGGAGAAGGAGTATCTCAAGGAGATGGAGAGTGTCAGCAGGCAGGCAGGAAGGAAGACAAGGAGAAGGAGTATCTCAAGGAGATGGAGTGTGTCAGCAGGCAGGCAGGAAGGAAGACAAGGAGAAGGAGTATCTCAAGGAGATGGAGTGTGTCAGCAGGCAGGCAGGAAGGAAGACAAGGAGAAGGAGTATCTCAAGGAGATGGAGAGTGTCAGCAGGCAGGCAGGAAGGAAGACAAGGAGAAGGAGTATCTCAAGGAGATGGAGAGTGTCAGCAGGCAGGCAGGAAGGAAAACAAGGAGAAGGAGTGTCTCAAGGAGGTGGAGTGTGTCAGCAGGCAGGCAGGAAGGAAGACAAGGAGAAGGAGTATCTCAAGGAGATGGAGAGTGTCAGCAGGCAGGCAGGAAGGAAGACAAGGAGAAGGAGTGACTCAAGGAGATGGAGTGTGTCAGCAGGCAGGCAGGAAGGAAGACAAGGAGAAGGAGTGTCTCAAGGAGATGGAGAGTGTCAGCAGGCAGGCAGGAAGGAAGACAAGGAGAAGGAGTGTCTCAAGGAGATGGAGTGTGTCAGCAGGCAGGCAGGAATGAAGACAAGGAGAAGGAGTATCTCAAGGAGATGGAGAGTGTCAGCAGGCAGGCAGGAAGGAAGACAAGGAGAAGGAGTGACTCAAGGAGATGGAGTGTGTCAGCAGGCAGGCAGGAAGGAAGACAAGGAGAAGGAGTATCTCAAGGAGATGGAGAGTGTCAGCAGGCAGGCAGGAAGGAAGACAAGGAGAAGGAGTGTCTCAAGGAGATGGAGAGTGTCAGCAGGCAGGCAGGAAGGAAGACAAGGAGAAGGAGTATCTCAAGGAGATGGAGTGTGTCAGCAGGCAGGCAGGAAGGAAGACAAGGAGAAGGAGTGTCTCAAGGAGATGGAGAGTGTGAGCAGGCAGGCAGGTAGGAAGACAAGGAGAAGGAGTGTCTCAAGGAGATGGAGAGTGTGAGCAGGCAGGCAGGAAGGAAGACAAGGATAAGGAGTATCTCAAGGAGATGGAGAGTGTCAGCAAGCAGGCAGGAAGGAAGACAAGAAGAAGGAGTATCTCAAGGAGATGGAGAGTGTCAGCAGGCAGGCAGGAAGGAAGACAAGGAGAAGGAGTGTCTCAAGGAGATGGAGAGTGTGAGCAGGCAGGCAGGAAGGAAGACAAGGAGAAGGAGTATCTCAAGGAGATGGAGAGTGTCAGCAGGCAGGCAGGAAGGAAGACAAGGAGAAGGAGTGTCTCAAGGAGATGGAGTGTGTCAGCAGGCAGGCAGGAAGGAAGACAAGGAGAAGGAGTATCTCAAGGAGATGGAGAGTGTCAGCAGGCAGGCAGGAAGGAAGACAAGGAGAAGGAGTGTCTCAAGGAGATGGAGAGTGTGAGCAGGCAGGCAGGAAGGAAGACAAGGAGAAGGAGTGTCTCAAGGAGATGGAGAGTGTGAGCAGGCAGGCAGGAAGGAAGACAAGGAGAAGGAGTGTCTCAAGGAGATGGAGAGTGTGAGCAGGCAGGCAGGAAGGAAGACAAGGAGAAGGAGTGTCTCAAGGAGATGGAGAGTGTCAGCAGGCAGGCAGGAAGGAAGACAAGGGGAAGGAGTGTCTCAAGGAGATGGAGTGTGTCAGCAGGCAGGCAGGAAGGAAGACAAGGAGAAGGAGTGTCTCAAGGAGATGGAGAGTGTGAGCAGGCAGGCAGGAAGGAAGACAAGGAGAAGGAGTGACTCAAGGAGATGGAGAGTGTGAGCAGGCAGGCAGGAAGGAAGACAAGGAGAAGGAGTATCTCAAGGAGATGGAGAGTGTGAGCAGGCAGGCAGGAAGGAAGACAAGGAGAAGGAGTGTCTCAAGGAGATGGAGAGTGTCAGCAGGCATTCAGGAAGGAAGACAAGGAGAAGGAGTGTCTCAAGGAGATGGAGAGTGTGAGCAGGCAGGCAGGAAGGAAGACAAGGAGAAGGAGTGTCTCAAGGAGATGGAGAGTGTGAGCATGCAGGCAGGAAGGAAGACAAGGAGAAGGAGTATCTCAAGGAGATGGAGAGTGTCAGCAGGCAGGCAGGAAGGAAGACAAGGAGAAGGAGTGTCTCAAGGAGATGGAGAGTGTGAGCAGGCAGGCAGGAAGGAAGACAAGGAGAAGGAGTGTCTCAAGGAGATGGAGAGTGTCAGCAGGCAGGCAGGAAGGAAGACAAGGAGAAGGAGTGTCACAAGGAGATGGAGGGTGTCAGCAGGCAGGCAGGAAGGAAGACAAGGAGAAGGAGTGACTCAAGGAGATGGAGGGTGTCAGCAGGCAGGCAGGAAGGAAGACAAGGAGAAGGAGTGACTCAAGGAGATGGAGGGTGTCAGCAGGCAGGCAGGAAGGAAGACAAGGAGAAGGAGTGACTCAAGGAGATAGAGGGTGTGTCAGCAGGAAGAAATCACACTTAAGTAAATGAGGTTTCACATTTTTATATACTATATATATATTTCTAGGTTGTGTGTTTACTTTGCTTGTGCAGACAATACTTCATTCTCCAGGACGGCAGCATGGAGGAGGAGAAGAAGGAGGAGGAGGAGTAGAAGGAGGTGGAGGAGGAGCAGGAGGAGGAGTAGATAAAGGAAGAGAAGAGAGAGGATAAGAAAGAAAGCATTGAGAGTGTATGAGAGAGAGAGAGAGAGAGAGAGAGAGAGAGAGGAGAGAGAGAGAGAGAGAGACAGAATTATGACTATAAGAAATATTATTCATCACATGATAGATCTCTTAATTTTAGCATAATATTACCTAAGTATTTTATGTAATCCAGAATAATGCAAATGAAACTTTCGAGGTTAGTTTTGTATTATGTTGGAGGCTATGTAAATAACTTATATAATATATATATATATAATATATATATATATATATATATATATATATATATATATATATAATATATATATATATATATATATATATATATATAATCACAGAAACAGTGCAATAAAATTCGAGTTGTTTTGTATATATATATATATATAATATTTATATATATATATATATATATATATATATATATATATATTTTATATATATATATATATATATATATATATATATATATATATATATATATATGCAAAAAGATCACAGTAAACAGGTGATATCAAAATAGTGGTTGTTTGCATATATATATATATTATATATATATATATATATATATATATATATATATATATATATATATATATATATATATATATATACTGACGTGTATTCATGTATTTTCTTTGCATTTATTTATATTATTTTGTGTATTAAATAAGTATTCAGGTAGGGTTAAAGGTTGACCGCTTAACTACCGCCTGCGATAGTTAGGCATTGGATTTTAATTGGTACGTCCTGGGAACAAAGATGGTTATGACTGGTCAATCACGTTCAGAGGCGAGAAGTCTGCTGGTGAAGATTAAAATTATTATCTTGCTGCTGATGCTTCGTTTGCATGTGTGTGGGTCTCTCTCTGGTGCTGTACGTTGTGCTGTGTCCTTCGGCGCTTTCTGGGTCCTAACGTTCTCCTAGAGGTTCCTTGGGTGTTTCTGTTTCCTATAACGTCCAGTTCTTAACTCCAGATGATCCACTGTCTTCCACAAGAGTGCCAACCAAGCTGCGCTTCAGGAGAAGGTCAAGTGGTGAGCCGGGCTGGTGCCAGCTGGCAGACCAGGTGGAAGATTAGTGAGATAAACATTCTGCTTCGTTAGACCATATACGATAATTACGTATTTACTTATCCTAGCAATCTACTCGTGCATTTTGGTAGCGTTTTGGTATTGGTTAGTTCTTCTCATTACCACCATAAAGACACTGGCATCCCCAAGCTACCCTCCACACTCACTTTACTTATGTCTCTCTCTGGACTAGGTAGCTCCTGTCTATCACATTGTATATACTATCTAATTAGGTGATCATATGGTCTATATCTCCTTGTCCACAAGGTCCCACTAAACTAGCTAACCCTGTCAAGTGCAGACAGAATAAGTGTGAAGAACAGAATCAGAGTGACAGGAGTAATGTCATTAACTTGTTCTCATATTTTTTTTTTCATTCCAGAGAACATTTCTAAAGTATTTAACTACTAAGGGAACTTGCACATGTATTACACAGGATCGGATATTACACACGGGACCATTAAGACGGATACCACATGTAGTTTATTTGTAAAGTCTGATTTCTTCGTAATTATAAGAATACATTGTATTTTCCTTGTGTTTCAACTCATTCCTAAGGTTTAGAGCTGAGTGGATATAGAACAACGCTGAATAACCTATTAGAGTCTAACGAATGTTTTAATGAAAATTTAATTGAAATGTTCACTGATATTCGCTGGTGACCCTTTACATCCCATCAGGCTTCTGTCTACTTTAATATTACTGGCACGTGTAAACTGGCAGAGAGTAAAGAGGGGGTGACAACATTATATAGAGAGGAGAGAGAGAGAGAGAGAGAGAGAGAGAGAGAGAGAGAGAGAGAGAGAGAGAGAGAGGTGCAGGTTTTTTCGTGTTTCATACAAGAAACATTGTCTCAGGATGTGACCAGCCCACCACTGCAATTAGTACCCACATCCACATAACATTATTATTGTTAATAATAGTAGAAGTAGAAGAAGAAATAATAGCAGCAGCTCCTGCAGCAGTAGCAGTAGATAGTAGTAATAGTAGTAGTAGTAGTAGATAGTAGTAGTAGTAGTAGTAGTAGTAGTAGTAGTAGTAGTAGTAGTAGTAGACCAGAAACTACTGAAACATTGTTAGAAGACAAAGCGAGGACCCGAGGTTCGACCACAGCTGCCACAACTAGGAGAGCACACACACACACACACGGAGCAGGGAGAGAGTGACCTAGTAGCGACCAGTGAAGAGACAGGGGCCAGGACCTATGAATCGACCCCTGCAACCGCAATTAAGTGGGCACACACACCTTCCCGTCTACCTTATTCGAGTCTGCAATTGCCTCTTGCAGCGACAACGCTCGAGTAGTCTGCTTCATGCAATCAAACAGAGCTCAGCTTGTCTCGTCTTGCTTCACAGGAGACAAGGGGCCCTCAGGAACCCAGCTCCACCAGGACACTCTTGTACCTTAATGAAGGCGGAGAAAAGTGAGCTATAACATCTTAATATTCTCTCTCTCTCTCTCTCTCTCTCTCTCTCTCTCTCTCTCTCTCTCTCTCTCTATCAAGGCCCCCTTTTATATAACCAAATGTGAAGAAATTGGGGATAAATTAAAATAGGGGCCAAGAGTGTGCAATTGGAATGGTGATAGAACTGGCTTGCTTGGCTTATGAAGGTGTCAGAACTGGCTGTACGTGGTCATATAACAAGGACAACAGCAATACAGTTTCCAAACCTCAAGAAATAGAACAAAAAAGAGCGAATGTTATAACTAACGTGATGAAGAACAAATAACGCGACAGTAAAATAGTTAAAATGGAGGTAGTGAGGATTAGAGATTACAAATAATACAAAATAAATAAATAAATGTCAAAAGAAGTGGCGAAACGTCGCCAGAATTTTAATAATGAAAGAAATGTATGGAAATAATTTGATTGCTACATCTGGTTAAGTCCGTCAAGAAATTAAATAAAGTGCAGAGGTTTGCAACAAGATTAGTCCCGGAGCTGAGGGGTATGCCCAGCTTAACTAGCTCAACTGATGACACTGGAGGACAGGAGGACTAAGGGATATATAATAACGACATACAAAATACTGAGAGGAATCGACAAGTTGAATAGGGGCAGAATGTTTCAGAGATGGGAAATAGGGACAAGAGCACAACTGAAAGCTAAAAACTCAGATGAGTCACTGGGATGTTAGGAAGCATATCTTCAGCCTTACCGTTGTCAGGAAGTGAAGCAATCTGAAGAGTGAAGTCATGGAGGCAGTATCCATACATAACTTTAAGAAGAGGTACGACAAGGTTCTTGGAGCAGGGAAATAGTAGATCTAGTGGCAACCAGTGAAGAGGCGGGGGCAGGTGCTGTAAATCGACCCCTGCACCCACATATATGAGAGTACACAGGTGAGTACACACACACAGGAGCTAGGAGCAGGAGCTATGAATCAACCCCTGCAACCACAACTAGGTGAGTACACACAGGGTTCCATTAGGCCGTCTTGGGTAAGGGTCTCTGAGACTCTCCTCTACCTCTCAAGATCTCCTTCAGGCGCTGTGTGTGGCGCCCTACTGTATAAAACCTTCATACGAATCTTTCCTCCGTAAGCCATGCGTGTCGTATGAGGCGACTAAGATGCCGGGAGCAATGGGCTAGTAACCCCTTCTCCTGTACAAATCTACTAAAAACGAGAAGAAGAAAAACTTTATAAAACTGGGTTGTCTGAATGTGCGTGGATGTAGTGCGGATGATAAGAAAGAGATGATTGCCGATGTTATGAATGAAAAGAAGTTGGATGTCCTGGCCCTAAGCGAAACAAAGCTGAAGGGGGTAGGCGAGTTTCAGTGGGGAGAAATAAATGGGATTAAGTCAGGAGTATCTGAGAGAGTTAGAGCTAAGGAAGGGGTAGCAATAATGTTGAAGGATCAGTTATGGAAGGAAAAGAGGGAATATAAATGTGTAAATTCAAGGATTATGTGGATTAAAATAAGGGTCGGATGCGAAAAGTGGGTCATAATAAGCGTGTATGCACCTGGAGAAGAGAGGAGTGTAGAGAGAGAGAGAGATTTTGGGAGATGTTAAGCGAATGTATAGGAACTTTTGAACCAAATGAGAGAGTAATTGTGGTAGGGGACCTAAATGCTAAAGTGGGAGAAACATGCAGAGAGGGTGTAGTAGGTAAGTTTGGTGTGCCAGGTGTAAATGATAATGGGAGCCCTTTGATTGAACTTTGTATAGAAAGGGGTTTAGTTATAGGTAATACATATTTTAAGAAAAAGAGGATAAATAAGTATACAAGATATGATGTAGGGCGTAATGACAGTAGTTTGTTGGACTATGTATTGGTAGATAAAAGACTGTTGAGTAGACTTCAGGATGTACATGTTTATAGAGGGGCCACAGATATATCAGATCACTTTTTAGTTATAGCTACAGTGGGAGTAAAAGGTAGATGGGATACAAGGAAAATAGAATCAGTAAGTAAAAGAGAGGTGAAGGTTTATAAACTAAAAGAGGAGGCAGTTAGGGT
Organism: Cherax destructor; assembly: GCA_009830355.1. Taxonomy (NCBI): domain Eukaryota; kingdom Metazoa; phylum Arthropoda; class Malacostraca; order Decapoda; family Parastacidae; genus Cherax; species Cherax destructor. The sequence continues at coordinate 45,058 of WNWK01001285.1, read as the reverse complement.
AAGATATAAACAACTATTGGAGGATAGATGGGCTAGTGAGAGTGTAGGCAATGGGGTCGAAAATGTATGGGGTAGATTTAAAAATGTAGTGTTAGAGTGTTCAGCAGAAGTTTGTGGTTACAGGCGAGTGGGTGCGGAGGGAAGAGGAGCGATTGGTGGAATGATGATGTAAAGAGAGTAGTAAGGGAGAAAAAGTTAGCATATGAGAGGTTTTTAAAAAGTAGAAGTGATGCAAGGAGGGAAGAGTATATGGAGAGAAAAGAGAGGTTAAAGAGTGGTGAAGCAATGTAAAAGAGAGCAGATGAGAGAGTGGGTGAGATGTTATCAGCAAATTTTGTTGAAAATAAGAAAAAGTTTTGGAATGAGATTAATAAGTTGAGGAAGCCTAGAGAACAAATGGATTTGACAGTTAAAAATAGGAGAGGAGAGTTATTAAATGGAGAGTTAGAGGTATCGGGAAGATGGAGAGAATATTTTGAGGAGTTGTTAAATGTTGATGAAGACAGGGAAGCTGTGATTTCGTGTGTAGGGCAAGGAGGAATAACATCTTGTAGGAGTGTGGAAGAGCCAGTTGTGGGTGTAGGGAAGTTCGTGAGGCAGTGGGTAGAATGAAAGGGGTAAGGCAGCTGGGATTGATGGGATAAAGATAGAAATGTTAAAAGCAGGTGGGGATATAATTTTGGAGTGGTTGGTGCTATTATTTAATAAATGTATGGAAGAGGGTAAGGTACCTAGGGATTGGCAGAGAGCGTGTATTGTTCCTTTGTATAAAGGCAAAGGGACAAAAGAGAGTGCAAAAATTATAGGGGAATAAGTCTGTTGAGTGTACCTGGTAAAGTGTATGGTAGAGTTATTATTGAAAGAATTAAGAGTAAAACAGAAAGCAGGATAGCAGATGAACAAGGGGGCTTTAGGAAAGGTAGGGGTGTGTAGACCAAGTGTTTACAGTGAAACATATAGGTGAACAGTATTTGGATAAGGGTAAAGATGTTTTTGTGGCATTTATGGATTTGGAAAAGGCGTATGATAGGGTAGATAGGGGGGCAATGTGGCAGATGTTGCAGGTGTATGGAATAGGAGGAAGGTTACTGAAAGCAGTGAAGAGTTTTTATGAGGATAGTGAGGCTCAGGTTAGAGTGTGTAGGAGGAAGGGACTATTTCCCAGTAAAAGTGGGCCTTAGACAAGGATGTGTGATGTCAACGTGGTTGTTCAATATATTTATAGATGGGGTTGTAAGAGAAGTGAATGCGAGGGTCTTGGCAAGAAGAAGCAAATACAAAGTGGGAGTTGTCACAGTTGCTTTTTGCTGATGACACTGTGCTTTTGGGAGATTCTGAAGAGAAGTTGCAGAGGTTGGTGGATGAATTTGGTAGGGTGTGTAAAAGAAGAAAATTGAAAGTGAATATAGGAAAGAGTAAGGTGATGAGGATAACAAAAGAATAGGTGACGAAAGATTGGATATCAGATTGGAGGGAGAGAGTATGGAGGAGGTGAATGTATTCAGATATTTGGGAGTGGACATGTCGGCGGATGGGTCTATGAAGGATGAGGTGAATCATAGAATTGATGAGGGTAAAAGGGTGAGTGGAGCACTTCGGAGTCTGTGGAGACAAAGAACCTTATCCATGGAAGTAAAGAGGGAATGTATGAGAGTATAGTTATACCAACGCTCTTATATGGGTGTGAAGCATGGGTGATGAATGTTGCAACGAGGAGAAGGCTGGAGGCAGTGGAGATGTCATGTCTGAGGTCAATGTGTGGTGTGAATATAATGCAGAGAATTCGGAGTTTGGAAATTAGGAGGAGGTGCGGATTACCAAAACGATTGTCCAGAGAGCTGAGGAGGGTTGTTGAGGTGGTTTGGACATGTAGAGAGAATGGAACGAGACAGAGTGACTTCGGAGTGTATAAATCTGTAGTGGAGGGAAGGCGGGGTAGGGGTCGGCCTAGGAAAGGTTGGAGGGAGGGGTAAAGGAAGTTTTGTGTGCGCAGAGCCTTGGACTTCCAGCAAGCATGTGTGAGCGTATTTGATAGGAGTGAATGGAGGCATATGGTTTTTAATACTTGACGTGCTGTTGGAGTGTGAGCAAAGTAACATTTATGAAGGGATTCAGGGAAACCGGCAGGCCGGACTTGAGTTCTGGAGATGGGAAGTACAGTGCCGGCACTCTGAAGGAGGGGTGTTAATGTTGCAGTTTTATAACTGTAGTGTAAAGCACCCTTCTGGCAAGACAGTGATGGAGTGAATGATGATGAAAGTTTTTCTTTTTCGGGCCACCCTGCCTTGGTGGGAATCGGCCGATGTGTTAATAAAAAAAAAAATATATATTTCTCTCTCTCTCTCTCTTCCTTTTATACCTCTCTTTGCAATAGAATAGGATCATCCTTCCACTAATGAGGCTTGCTCAAGTATGCAAGTCATTTTCACCCACCTGATGTGTCTGTTGCACCTTCTGTGTCACTTGGCACCTCGTATGCTGGCACCACTTGGCACCTCGTATGCTGGCACCACTTGGCACCTCGTATGCTGGCACCACTTGGCACCTCGTATGCTGGCACCACCTGGCACCTCGTCAGTTTGACAAGTCCTTACTTTGGCCGTGACATTTTTGGCAGCGCGTGGATTAAGGACGCCTTTCATCTTAGCTTTATACCTGTCGGTCTGCGTGATAAGCATTTCATGGTTTCTGGAAACGAAATAGGGAAGTGTATTTCTGTGACGCTGGAGTGCATTTCTGTAACTGTGGAGAGCGTTTCTGTGACGCTGTAGTACGTTTCTGTGACGTTGGAGTGCATTTCTGTGACGCTGAAGCGCATTTCTGTGACACTGGAGGGCGTTTCTGTGACGCTGCATGAGCTAAGTGGAAATAGCTGAGAACGCTTGGATAGGGGATGGTTAGATGGATAGATTGTGCCTATACATATAGCTAGTACTAGTATGTACACTGTCGTTTATTTACAACTGATACCTGTCTACCTGGAGAGAATTCCAGGGGTCAACGCCCCCGCGGCCCGGTTTGTGACCACGCCTGTATGTATAGTAGGGTACCCTTATGCTTAATTAAAAGGCCTCAGGCAAAACAAAACCTTCCGTGGCAAGATATATTGTCTGTAAGATCAAGATGAACTCCGTGAGTGGAAGATCAGTTTAGTAACCAACAGCACTGCCTCCATCACAATTCAGGATGATTTGGGAACCCACATGTCAATCTCAAAACATCCTTCACAACAGTCAGACCTGAGCTTGATAGCCTCTGGTGACCGCGACACATCTCCCCACCACAATCAGACGTGAGGCTGTGATCCTTTTTGCTGACCTCAGAGCATCCTCCGCCACTGCCAGATGGGGGAGCTTGAGATCCCTTCAGTGACAGTCAGATGCGTTATCGAACGGCAGTAAATTTCTAACCCAGGAAAGGACATAACATTATTCTTTCAGCATGTGCAAAATTCGACAGTGCTGGCGAGGCAATTTCTTTGTTACTGCGAATCTCAAACACGGTAGTAAAATTGCCATATTATGTTACGTTCCGTATCGCCGAAGGTAGCAAATTCACGGAATAAAACGTTATTGGCTCATAAAACACGCATTTGGTGGTATTGAGATCGTCGACATTTTCTGAACCGACTCCAGCAACCGGAGCTGGAATGCCTGTGTATGGAGTGCTTTATAACCTTCCGTGCAGGTGAAATAGTTCATCTGGTTTAAATTTGTGTTTTCATGCTTGAAATAGTGGTGGTAGTGGTGGTGGGTTGTGGTGGCGGTGGTAGTTGAGATGATGGTGGAAAATGGTTGTTGCTGCAAACGACAGCTAAGTTACGACTGCATAAATTCAAGAATTGCTCTTACATAACCCACAGGAGCAAAGACCGGAATTTAGAACAAGTTGAGCTCAACACCTGTACACACATTTAGGTAAGAACACACACAGACACACACAGGCACAGACACAGACACACACACACATACACACATACACACACACACACACACACACATAAACCTACTGTAGTTCTATGACAGGGTGACAGAAGTAAGACAAGAGAGAGAGGGGTGGGTAGATTGCATTTTCTTGGACTGTAAGAATGCGTTTGACACAGTTCCACACAAGAGATTAGTGCAAAAGCTTGAGGACCAGGCAGGGATAACAGATAAGGCACTCCAATGGATCAGAAAATACCTGTCAGGAAGACAGCAGCGAGTCATGGTACGTGGTGAGGTGTCAGAGTGGGCGCCTGTGACGAGTGGGGTTCCATAGGGGTCAGTCCTAGGACCGGTGCTGTTTCTGGTATTTGTGAACGACATGACAGAAGGAATAGACTCCGAAGTGTCCCTGTTTGCAGATGATGTGAAGTTGATGAGAAGAATCCAATCGGAAGAGGACCAAGCAGAACTACAAAGGGATCTGGACAGGCTGCAAGCCTGGTCCAGCAATTGGCTCCTGGAGTTCAACCCGACCAAGTGCAAAGTCATGAAGATTGGGGAAGGGCAAAGAAGACCGCAGACGGAGTACAGTCTAGAGGGGCCAGAGACTTCAAACCTCACTCAAGGAAAAAGATCTTGGGTGAGTATAACACCAGGCACATCTCCTGAGGCGCACATCAACCAAATAACTGCTGCAGCATACGGGCGCCTAGCAAACCTACGAACAACATTTCGACATCTTAATAAAGAATCGTTCAGGATCCTGTACACTGTGTACGTCAGGCCCATATTGGAGTATGCAGCACCAGTTTGGAACCCACACCTAGCCAAGCACGTAAAGAAACTAGAGAAAGTGCAAAGGTTTGCAACAAGACTAGTCCCGGAGCTAAGGGGTATGTCCTACGAGGAGAGGTTAAGGGAAATCGACCTGACGACACTGGAGGACAGGAGAGACAGGGGAGACATGATAACGACATATAAGATACTGAGAGGAATTGACAAAGTGGACAGAGACAGAATGTTCCAGAGATGGGACACAACAACAAGGGGACACAGTTGGAAGTTGAAGACTCAGATGAATCACAGGGATGTTAGGAAGTATTTCTTCAGTCACAGAGTGGTTAGGAAGTGGAATAGTTTGGGAAGTGATGTAGTGGAGGCAGGATCCATTCATAGCAGGGAGAGTGACCCAGTAGCGACAAGTGAAGAGGCGGGGCCAGGAGCTGTGAATCGACCCCTGCAACCACAACTAGGTGAGTCCAACTAGGTGAGTGAGTACACACACACACACACACACACACACACACACACACACACACACACACACACACACACACACACACACACACTAACACACACACACACACTCAAACACAATGCCATCAAGAAACTAAAAAGACACTTTTTTTTTTTTACATTAAGTGCCAGAGTAAAGCAAGTCAGACGATAGAATCCCCAATCAACGCAACGTCCACATTCACCTTCTTCTTCTTCTTCTGAGATCTGGCTATTTTGGATAACTGGCGGTAGAAAGTCTGTGGAGTACAATAGCTGAGAGCTGCTCGGAGTGTGTTATCTGTCTCAACAACAATCACTTATATGGGATTCAAATCTGATTGAATCTCATTCCAAAGAAGCTGTTTGTTCCCTGGGGGTTAAGTGATCGCCAGGGAATATATGTCTTCTTTTTTCGTTTCTCCTTCCTCCTCTTCTTTTCTTCTTCCTCCTCTTCTTTTCTTCTTCCTCCTCTTCTGTTCTTCTTCCTCCTTCTCCTCCTGCTGTTGTTACTGACCTAATCCACTACCAGCCGTAGGGTTCTCCAGTCTTGCCTTTGAGTGCAAAACCACCTTTCATCTTGGTAAAATGTCCCTCGCAATTGCCTCACAGAGCGATTTACTCTCTGTGAGTTTGTGGGATTCATCCTGGATCATGCATTCCAGGGGATTCCCCACTCGCTCGGGAGGGCTTATCCTGGAGGATTTACGACCAGTGTTAAAGTGGGATTTAAGGAGTGTGAAAGGAGTCTTTGAGGCCAAAGGAATCCTAAGAGAGACCCAGAAGATATGCATATCCACTGTTGTTTCTATTATTTTTGGTGGCGCTGGTGGGGAGAGGAGGGGGTAGTTAGTTGTTGTTGTAGGTGGGTGGTGGTAATGTGTTTTGATGCATTTGGAGATTCGTGTGTGTGGGAGGGAGGGTGTAGTCGGTGGTGGGTGTAACGGTGTAGGCTGTGGTAGAGGTTGTGGTGGGTGTAAAGAAGGGTGGGGGTTTGCAGGTATGTGGTGGTGGTCGTTGGAGGCTGGTGGTGGTGGTAGGTGGTTAGGGGTTTGTGGAGATGGTGGTGGTTATTGTGGTGGTGGCGGAAGGTGATTGGTGGACTGTGGCTATGGTGATTGGAGGAGGTTATGGTGGTTGATGGCGGTGATGTTTGGTGTCGTGGCGGTGGTAATAGCGTGGAAAAGCGGCTGAGTATTGCTGGCGGTGGTGAGTTCTTATTCTTTTCATTAGTTTCAAGTCATCAGATCATTCACGCATGTTAAGAACATCATAGGCCTTAGTACCGATCCTTAGGAGACCCCGCTAGTCACTCTCACCCATACTGATGCTTCTTCCCTTGCTATTACACATAAACAACACTTGGGTATCTTTACTGTCGAAACCTTTCGCCTGCACAACAAACGTCTTCAGTCGAATGCGGGACAATATAAACCTGGAGACAGTCGAAGAAGTACTTCGTACCAGTTCAAACCTTGGTAGGAAGTGGCCAGTTCCTCAAACCTCAACTCTAGTTCCTGTACGTTAGATACGCCTTAGTGCGACTGTGTATGGCTTTGCTTGTCTGTTTGCCCCCTTTACAATACAATATAAAAATAGCTTTGATCAAACCCTTCCCTATCAGGAACGCCTCAGCCAACATTGGAAATTCTGTCAATACACGACGTGTTCGCCGTCAGCTGTCCGTCACACCGTCGACCCTCACACCCACTGGAAATTGACAACACCAACTCTATAATTTCGTCTAAATCTTTCGTATACAAAATACAGTAAATAATATGGACACTAATGTACCTGACACTCTTCACCTTCAATATACAGTACAATATCAAAATTGCTTAGATCGCGACAAAGCTTTCTTCAGTACCTGCTATGCAAATCTAGATTAATTCAGTCTCGTTTAATCCTTCGATACTGCAACATAACCCAGAGTAAATAACCATGTTTCTCATCCCATACCCTGAAAAAAAACCAAGCTAGGTTTAGATCCTATCTAATGTTGCATTGCACATGCACACCACTTCTTAAAAAAAATGGATTTCTAACAAAGGTAATAGCACTAGCAAGCCGGTCAAGTGGTTAACACACTGACCTGTGAGGTTTTAGGACACACCTGCCCTGGGTTCGAGTCCCATCCGTTCTGTGGTTTATAACACAGTATTAAGGTAAACTCTGAGAGTATATATTTTCCGAGATATACACCCTTTGGTGTATATACACACTGAAGGAACATACACCTCTCTGTGTATATACCGTGAGGTGTACACCTATTAATGAATGAGTACAGAGAGACACTTGCCTCTCGGTATACACACATCTTAGTGTAAATACACTGTAGAAACGTACATTTCTACATACACCGCTAAGCAAACACCATTCTGTGTACATACACTGAGAGACATACACCTCTACATCTACACTGAGCGAGATACTCCTCTAGACGTGTATATATATATATATATATGTCGTGCCGATTAGGTAAAACTTGCGATTTTGGCTTAAATAGCAACGCTCACCTTGCCATATAAGACAAGTGAAAATTTGTGTATGCAATAATTTCGCCAAAATCATTCTGAACATAACGAAAAAAATATATTTCATTGTGTTTGTTTATTATTAAATTAATGTTAACGTCATCTAAATAATTTAAATATATTTTCGTTAGGTAAATTATTTTAAAGGTTAGGTAGTTTAAATTCTTTGGTACAAAATTATAACTAACATTAAAACATGAAAATATATCTTTAAACGTATAAAGAAAATTTTAGAAAGGTCTTAATTTTAGATGAGTTCTTGCTAATTGACCAGTTTTACCTAATCGGCACGACATATATATATATATATATATATATATATATATATATATATATATATATATATATATATATATATATATATATATATATATATATATATATATGTATATATTGTATATTGCATAGCATGTGTTTAGCATGCGCACGGTATGCGCATAGCATGTGTGGTATATAGCGGTGTGTCGGTCATACAGTGTTGGTATAGTGACGCGTCCGGCCGGCCTACCTTATCACACATCCCCCATTCCTCCCTCGCCCCCCACTGCCCACCTCAAGGACGGGAGACCCTATGCTCAACCACCACCACCATGAACCACATTCGGTATGTGTCATGTGCCATTTTCCCTACGGCTTACCACACAGTTTGAGGTATGGCAGATGATGCAGCCAGCCAGCCACAAAGCCAGGAAATGGTGCACCCAACAATGAAAGAAGAGGCACATGTCAGGTGTGTGGAGAGTTTCGAGCACGCAACAGAGATGGCCTTATTCGTGCACACAATGGGTGTGCAGGATCACATAGGCCCCCAGCAGAGAGCAACCCACAGCCTCCACAGGCAGATGTCAATCCCAATGGCAACCTCCTCACTTGCGAAAACCTTCTTCTGGCATTCAAATCCACTGCTAGCAGTACCCAATCCCACATTCCTAAAGCAGCTCGCCCATATGCAGCAGGGAAATTCACAGACCTTCTTAAGCAGGTGAATGGAGGCTCCACCAATTTAGAAGCCCGAGGCACCATTAAAGCATGGCGCAACCTGCTCCTGTTTGGCAATGTTTGTCTTGCAGTTCCTGAACGACGAGGCAAACTGCTAACCACTTCAGTCATCAAGGCGGTGCGCAACTACCCAAGAACAGATAATTGTGTCCCTCTGCCCCACCATCGCAGGAATCACAGAGGTAGACCAAAGAAAAATTCCACTGAAAACGAGAAAATTTGCGCACAGGTTAGCAAAAATCGAAGAAGGCAACACAGTGGGAGCAATCAGAATAATTACAAGTGACGACACTGTAGCTCCCAAAGATGAGACCACAGCTCAAGCACTAAGAGACAAGCATCCGACAAGGGACACCATAGCCATCAACAACAACCCTGAAGGAGACCCCATCACTGAACAATTAATTTTGCCAGAATCAGAAGTGTATAAGGCGATAGTGTCATTTCCAGCAGGATCTGCAGGAGGTTACACTGGAATTCGACCACAACACCTCAAAGAGATGATAAATCCAGTACTCGGAGCATCTGCATCAATTCTCCTCACCGAATTAACAACTTTTGTCAACAACTGCCTGGCTGGACGAATCCCAGAAAAAAATAAACCTTTCTTTTTTGGAGCCTCATTATGCGCTTTGAAGAAGAAGGATGGGGAAATCAGACCCATTGCTGTTGGTAACACCCTTCGCCGCCTAGATGCCAAAGCAGCAGTAAGAAACATCCGCCTAGAAGCTGCCAGTTTACTCCAGCCACACCAACTGGGCTTTGGGGTCTCTCAAGGCAGTGAAGCCGCAGCTCATGCGGCAAGGGCCTACATCAGGGACCTATCAGAAGACAAGGCCGTTGTCAAACTTGACTTTAGAAATGCCTTAAATATGGTGAAGAGAGATGTGGTCTTGCCAGCCGTTCGGGATCGGTTCCCCAGTCTCTTTCCCTTCATTTCAGCTGGCTACAGCAAACCCTCGACTCTTTTGTTTGGGGAACATGAAATTCCCTCATCTGAGGGTGTTCAGCAGGGTGATCCACTCGCTCCACTTCTCTTCTGTTTAGCAGTAAGAGAACTAACTTCCAGCCTATGCAGCGAGCTCAACATCTGGTACCTGGATGATGGCACTCTGGCAGGTACTGGGGAGTCCTTGTTAGAGGACCTACAACGGGTGAAGACACAGGGAGAAGCCTTAGGACTCATCCTTAATCCCTCAAAGTGTGAAATTATTACAACAAATCAGGAAATAATCAATGCAGTGCAAACAATCCTCCCAGAAGTCCCTACTACCACTCCATCCAACAGTACCCTCCTGGGAGCACCTCTGGGTCACCACGCCATCGACACTGTCCTCAAGGACAAAGTGAATGACCTGAAAAGAATGGAGGAGAGAATAAGTGATCTTGATGCCCATGATGCCCTGTATCTCCTCACAAGGTGTCTTACTATGCCAAGACTCACTTACTTCTTGAGGTGTGCACCCTCTTTTGAAAACCCAACACTTGACGAGTATGACGCACACCTGAGATCAACCTTCAAGAAGGCACTGAATCTGTCACTAGAAGATCAGCAATGGGAGCAGGCAACCCTCCCAGTGCGACTGGGAGGTATAGGGGTGCGCAAAGCAAGGCAGGTAGCGTTACCTGCATTTCTGTCATCGTGTTTGGCTTCCAGTGGATTAGTCAAGAGGATTGTCCCTGAACGTTTGAGAGGTGTGGTGGAAGCTCAAGACCCCAAGTTCATTGAAGCAGCAGTGCAGTGGGACATCCTGGCAGACTCCTCCAGTAGACCAGCTCCTCCCAAAGAGCACAAACAGTCCCACTGGGACAAACCGATCATGGAAAAAAATTCCAACACAATGCTCACCAACGCTTCAGGAAAGGACAAAGCTTGTCTCCTAGCGGTGAAGGCACCACACTCAGGAGATTTCCTTCTTGCTGTTCCCAATTCCTCTCTGGAGACTCGACTCGACCCACAGGCCATTCGGATTAGTGTTGCTCTTCGCCTAGCCGCCCCCATACTCACCGAACATAGGTGTATTTGCGGCAGGGCGACGGCTGACCAATTCGGACTTCATGGTCTAGTGTGTCACACATCAGAAGGGAAGTATGCTAGACATGAGGAGGTCAATGACATCAAAGAGAAGCCTCGCCACAGCCCGTTGCCCAGCTCAACGGGAACCCCAAGTGCAGAGGTCTGATGGAAGTCAAAAGCGTCCTGATGGAGCCACCATGCTACCCTGGAAGGATGGTAAACAGATTGCTTGGGACTACACCTGTGCTGCCACATTGGCAGACACCTACCTGCCACACTTTTTAGCCGAAGGGGGTGGAGCTGCCAGCCACAGGGAGACCCAGAAGACCCGCAAATATGAAGCCCTTTCCCCTCTTGCTATAACTTCATCCCAATAGGGTCGGAGACCCATGGAGCATGGGGCAAGTGTGCTAAAGTTTCTCAAGGAGCTGGGTGGAAACTCATCATAGAAACCAAGGACCACAGGGCGACCAGCTTCCTCTTTTAGAGACTCAGTGTTGCGATCCAGAGGGAAATGCCTGCAGTATTCTGGGCACGCGGCCCACTGCCGGGGAGTTGGACGAAGTATTTGACATGTAGCTCTGAGTTGTTATCTATGTTGTTTACTCCCATTGTATTTTGTATTTGTCTTGAAATAAAGTTTGTATAAAAAAAGATGGGGTGGTAGGGAAGTGGAATATTCAAATGGCTTCAGAAAGAAATCTAAATATTCTTCCTTGAAGTCTTTTTATCCACTTCTCCGAGGCAATGGGTCCCACAATTGACACCAGAGGTGGACCCCATCCTATATATATATATATATATATATATATATATATATATATATATATATATATATATATATATATATATATATATATATAAATATTGATAGAATTACCGACAATATGTTAAGTAAAAGGACACAAATGCAACTAATGTGACATATTATTGTGGCAACGTTTCGCTCTACCAGAAGCTTTGTCAAGCCGTATATATATATATTGTATATATATATATATATATATATATATATATGTATATATATATATATATATATATATATATATATATATATATATATATATATATATATATATATATATATATATAAACATGCAAGATTTCAGGTACGTCTTGCTACTTCTACTTACACTTAGGTCACACTACGCAAACATGTACACGTTTATTGTATACACACTCATCTGAGTTTTCTTTGATTTTATCTTAATAGTTCTTGTTCTTATTGCTTTTCCCTTTCATATCCATGGGGAAGTGGAATAAGAATCTTTCCTCCGTAAGCCATGCGTGTTGTAAAAGTCAACTAAAATGCCGGGAACAATGGGCTAGTAACCCCTTTTCCTGTATAGCTTACTAAAAAGAAGAAGAAAACCGTCAAAGTGGGATGTTTGAATGTGCGTGGATGTTGTGCGAATGATAAGAAAGAGATGATTGTAGATGTTATGAATGAAAAGAAGCTGGATGTCCTGGCTTTAAGTGAGACAAAGCTGAAGGGGGTAGGAGAGTTTCAGTGGGGAGAAATAAATGGGATTAGATCAGGGGTTTCAAATAGAGTTAGAGCTAAAGAAAGAGTGGCAATAATGTTGAATAATCATTTATGGCAGGTAAAGAAGGAATATAAATGTATAAATTCAAGGATTATGTGGAGTAAAATAAAGGTTGGATGTGAAAAGTGGGTTATAGTAAGTGTTTATGCACCTGGAGAAGAGAGAAATGTAGAGGAGAGAGAGATTTTGGGAAATGTTGAGTGAGTGTGTGGGGAGTTTTGAACCAAGTGAGAGAGTAATTGTGGTTGGGGATCTTAATG
>WNWK01001285.1:0-27500 GCA_009830355.1 Cherax destructor | reverse complement strand
TAAATCTATCGAAACAGGGCAACTGCCTGACGTGTGGAAGACAGAAAATGTAGTCCCAATTTTTAAGAAAGGAGACAGACAGGCTGCATTAGATTACAGACCAGTGTTGCTGACATGTACTGTATGTAAAGTTATGGAGAAGATTATCATTAAGAGAGTGGTAGACCTAGAACGGAAGGACAATACAACAACCAGCACGGCTTCAGAAAGGGGAAACCTTATCACGAACCTATTGGAGTTCAGACGGGAAAAAACGGAAGGGGGATGGGTTATCTTCTTGGACTGTAAAAGGTTTGACAGTACCACACAAAAAATTTGGGTTTAAAAAACTAGAGCAGCAGCCTAGAATGGGGGGGAAAAGCAAGGCCAAAAACCGGGCAGGAAGGAAACAACGTTTTCGGTCCTAGGGTGTCAGAGGGGTGCATGTGTCGAAGGGGTTCCAAAGGGTCAGTCCTAGGCCATGCTTTTCTTGTATATGTGAATGACATGGCGGAAGGATGATCGAGGTGTTTGTTTGCAGATGTGAAACTAATGAGGAGCATAAAAGGGGGACGAGGATCAGGAACCTAAAGGGAATGGGGACAGGGCAAGCCTGGTCCGAAAAATTTGCTCCGGGAACAACCCCAGCAAGTGAAAGTTTGAATTTTTGGGAAGGACAAGGAGACCGAGAGGTCAGAGGCTGTAAAGCTTACTCAAAAAAAAAGGATCGGGGTGAGAATCCAGGCACATCTCCTGGGTGCACATAAACCAAAAACGAACATACGGGGCCGGCAAACCTGAAAATAGTGTTTCGACATCAAGTAAGGAGTCATTCAGGAATCGTACCCGTGTATGTCAGGCTCATTTGATTGCAACCCAGTATGGAACCCACACCTGGCCAAACACGAAAGAAATTAGAAAAATGCAAAGGTTTGAACCGACATGGGAGCTAAGGTTTGTCCTACGAGGAATTAAGGGGGAAATCAACCTGAAAATAAGACAGGAGGGATAGGGGGGGGAGACATAACAAAAATACTGAGAGGAATTGACAGGGTGGATGGGACAGAATGTTTTAGAGATGTGACACAACAAAAAGGGGGGCACAACTGGAATTGAAAATTCAGATGAGCACAGGGATTTGGAAGTATTTTTTAGCCATAGAGTTTTCAGGAAGTGGAAAGTCTGAAGAGTGATGTAGTGGAGGCGGATCCATACATAGTTTAAGAGGTATGATAAAGCTCGGAGCAAGGAGGGTGGATCTAAGGACCAGTGGGGGCGGGGCCAGGGCTGCCCCCCCCAACTACAAATAGGTGAATATGTACGTATCCGCAAAAAAAAGAGAGAGAGAGAGAGAGAGAGAGAGAGAGAGAGAGAGAGAGAGAGAGAAAGAGAGAGCTAGTCATGTTCCTCAGATAACTGTATTAGTGTAATGTCTTGTTGTGTCACCGGATAATTTATGCCTGACCTTTATATGTCACCACTTGTAATGTCCCTGACTTCACGATTCCCTTGCCTTTACTTTTTTTTTTGGGCACTTAAGTTTTGCCCCAGGTGCCTAAAAATAGGCGAGTATTTTTTAAAAATGTCCCCAGAAATCTAAATCCACGGAACTCAACAAAGTCTTTCTGGGCACTTTTACAACATGTTAGGTCATTTTGGCGACCAGCCCGTGGGAACCCAACCTGAGGAAGCAAGTTAAAAACTAGAGAAAGTGTTACGTACACAAGGCTTGTTCTGATTAAAAACATGGGCTAATGCAACAGAATCAAACGATTGCGACTGTAAAGTGCTGTATCCTTTTCATTTTTGTATCACATTAGAGTTTAAAAAAGGGGGGTTGACAGTCCAGGTAACGTAAACAAAACCCTGCATCTGGGGGAGTTAGGGTTAGTCCTTTGTTCATGTGCAATGCCTAAAAGGGGGGAGCCAAAGGGGGGGGAGTTTTTGGGGGGGGGGATAAAAAGGGGGGAAAAGATTTAAGGAAAAGGGAGATCTAAGGAAAGGAAGGGAAAGGTCTGATGAATGGATTTAGGCAAGGAAAACGTAAGGGAAGGGGAAGGGGGTTTTTTCAAGGGGGGATTTAAAGGGAAGGGGGTTTTAAAGTGAAGGTTGGTAAAAACTATGAAAGCTCTCGTATATAACACAAATAACAGAAGCAGATATACAGGCAGTCAAAACAAGAATATTATATCACGGGGAAACGCTAAAGCCTTACGGATCATACAGCGCCCTGGGAAATGGGAAATGTAAGGCTTGACCCAAGGGAGATCAAACTAAGAGACAAGAAACTACAGGTTCATGTAAAGAGAAAGACATTTCGTGAAACCCAAATACACAACAAATGAGCAAGAAGAACTGGCCTCCAGTTTGCACACACAAATCACTTCCCATGTAAGCAAGAGGCTCGGCAGACGGTGCAAATCCCCCCCTCCCCCAATGAAAGGGGGGGGTGCAAAAACGCTGAGAAACACTAAGTGTAAGGGGCCCAAAGGGTTTTTTCAACGCCCTCCCTTCATACATGGATTCCCAAACAGACCCCTGGCTGTTTCGTTGGAATTTTGAGATTTTTTCCTCAAGTCAGTTTATTAGCCGAGTTTTGGTTGTACTTTGGGACAGCGTGTGACCAGCAGTAACAGCCTGGCTGATCAGGCCTTGATCCATCGGGAACTGGTCTGGGACCGAGCCGCGGGGGCGTTGATTTCAAAACATCCCCCAGGTATTCTTGGGGAAGAGCTGGAGTCAGGCCCCGGGAAACTAATCCCAGAAACAACTCAAGTACAACTCTAATAAAAATTTAGAAAAAAAAAATTCTACAAAGTAAATTATACAATATAGGATTAGTAGACATTACGACATACTTTATACAAAGGTCCTGGTTATGGAGATCATTGCAGGCAGCCTTAAAATAAACTTAAAAACTACGGGATGATTGATTGTTGGGAAAAGAATGTTCAGGTTTGCAATCTCAGACACGTTGGTTGACGATTATAAAACAATTTGGTATAACGATTGTGATGGTTATTACACACGTTGGTCGGATAAATACAATTACCAATCAATATTTCAGTATTTTCATAGGACCCATCCCTCCCCCCACACGTCCCTCAACATGGAAGTTAGGGAAACCCTGGGCATTTACGCCACGAGGCGCCAAACCTGTGATCTTTACCCTCTAATTCGGTGAGGTGTGTGAACAGGTGTCCCCCTGAGACAGCTTCATAGCTGGTGTTAGGTCCACTGTGTGTGCCTTGGTGCCCCATGCTTTTTTTAAGTTCTATTTCAGGCAGGTGTGACAAGCCGCGAACACTGCTACTTAGCGGGTTTTTTAACGTGTTTTTTGGGAAAAAAAAAGAGGTTGGTTAAACATCCAAAAATGAGGGGGGAAGCGAGATTACTGTGAGGTGTTTGTTGGCGACTTTTTAAACCCGTCTTAGAGCAGATTTGGGTCACAATACAAAGGCTGCAACTAAAAAATTGAAAACGAAATGTGAATGAAGTAAGAGGTATATGGGGAATAGTTGACGTTGAAGTGTGGGGTGTTGTGAATGGTTGACGCTGAAGTGTGGGTGTTGGGAATGGTTGACGTTACTAAATTTTTTTGAACCATTATATAAGTTTTTTTTAAGTCTTGTCATCTGTATACTTTATGACCTATGCTTCTCAGATTTTACTGGAAATCACTAGGTAAGGTGATCTATCTCAAAACCTTTGGATAAAATAAAGGATAAGACAAGGTAATTCATAAGATAACTGGTAATCCCTCACAGGAGAAAAGGGAACGTAAGACGAGAGAAGTTTAAGACAAACCATACCACGGGCGGGGCTTGAACCCACTTTTAAAAGGGTCGTAAAACTCCAGACCGATGCGTTAACAACGGGGCCCCAGCTAGCTACAATAAGATACTTCTAATTAGGTATTTTTACAATCTTGTCATTAAGATTTCGTAGGTCATTTTAAGCAAGATTGTGTTTTAGGAAAATTTTTTCTAGGTTATTTTTAAACCCCAAAAGGGTAATCCATAAAATAAAGGAAGATTACGAGAGAGGGCAACACTGAAGGTTACGGGGGAAAACTGAAGGTTACGAGGGGGGGGCAACACTGAAGGTTACGAGGGGGGGCAACACTGAAGGTTACGAGGGGGGGCAACACTGAAGGTTACGAAAAGGGGGCAACACTAAATTACAGAGGGGCAACACTGAAGGTTACGAGGGGGCAACACTGAAGGTTGAAAAGGGGGCAACACGGGAAGGAAAAGGGGGCAACACTGAAGGTTACGAAAGGGGCAACACTGAAGGAGAGGGGGGGCAACCCCTGAAGGTTACGAGAGGGGCAACACTGAAGGTTCCCGAGAGGGGGCAACACTGAAGGTTACGAGAGGGGGCAACACTGGTTACGAGGGGGGGCAACACTGAAGGTTACGAGAGGGGGCAACACTGAAGGTTACGAGGGGGGGCAACACTGAAATTGAGGGGGGCAACACTGAAGGTTACGGGGGGGCAAAACTGAAGGTTACGAGAGAGGCAACAAAGTGAATCAGTCAACCTTTAATAGAACCCAAGAAGGGTCAACGAACAGACTCCAACGTTAAATGTTACGTGGGGGAAGAAAGGGGGGGAGGGGAGGAATTGGGGGTGGAGCCGGAGAACCCAGTAAAGGAAAGAAAAGGGAAGCCAGTAAAGGAATAAGAAAGGGGGAAGACAGTAAGGAAGTCGGGAAAAAGAAGGGGGAGGGAATAGAATACGAATAAATAAAGGAAAACGTAGATAGAGCGGGGAAAGAAGATGGGGAAAATAAAGGTTGAGAAAACTAAAAAAAAAGAAACAGGGAAAACAGTTTAAAAAGGGGAAGAAAGAGGGGGGAAAAAAGTATAAGAAGCAAAAGGAAATTTAAAGGATAAAAGGGGGTAGAGGGACCTCTAAGAGGTGATAAAGGGGGCAGGGGGACCTTTTTCCCCTTTTCCCAAAAAAAAACACCAAAAACCAGTGGTGGGCAAAAAAGTTATTTCGCTAACCGCTAATAAAAATTAGCTTTCAACGCTAAACCGCTAAAGGGGCCAAAAAAATTAGGGGAAAAGCTAACGCTAACCGCCAACTTCCCATGAACTCCGATTCAATTTAGTTTTCTGGTTTTTTTATTTTTAAGATTTTTAGAACAGACCTGGAGAGGTTCCAAAACTAACAACTAATAATGAGGTTAATGTATCATGAAGACGTTAGAAAGACAAAAATCTTAGTAGATTTCGGGACTATTATTGTAATAACTTTCTAACGTGGTTAAGACTAAAAAAAACTGACAACCCGCACAGTACCCCCAAAGAAATTGAAAAAAAAAGGTTTTAATGAGACAAGATTAACCCAAAATAAAGAAAACTCTGCAAAAAAAGTGAATTTTTTTTTTTTTTTTAGGCTAATGGAAAGGACAGTGTTGCCAAATACTATTTTTTAAAAAACCCTTTTAGCATTGTAATTTAAGAATTTTTTTTCGGTATTTACTTTCAAAAAGTACGGGGAAATTGCTCACTCCCTTTTACTTAAGTACTAAAGTCTGTTATTACTTTTACTTCACTACAATCTGATAACGATACGTTACTGGTTACATCATCAGAAATTTTTGGAAAAGTCAACACCGAGAAAAGTTAAAAAAGGGGTACTCAGGTAGTTTTCTTAGTTACTTTAAAAACACTGGGAAAGGTACAAAAATTTATAGACTGTCATAACTTGCAATACCCACCAAAATTGATAAGTCACGTTTACAAAAGTCAGCCAATAGCGTGAATGATTGACTGTTGGAGAAACGTCCATAAAACAGGAACAAACACGGGGCCGTTGGAAAGGATGGTTTTCCCCAAATTACCAACGTATGATTTTTTTAGCGGACTCAAATTTTAGCGGAACTTTTTTGCGGAAAGGCAATTGGTTGTGCTAACGGTTTCCGAAGTTAGCGGAAATGCTAATCCGCTAAACAAAACGTTAGTTCTGCTAATTAGCGGGAAATGTGCCCACCACTGCAAATAACTAAATGAACACGTTAATGGTTTGACGTGTATGTACAACTTTTTTAAAATATATATATATATATATATATATATATATATAATGGATGGGGTCCCCCCTCTGGTGTCAATTGTGGGGCCCATTGCCTGGGGAAAAGGGGTAAAAAAACTTCAAAGGGAAAAATATATATATAAGAAATATATATATATATATATATATATATATATATATGTATATGTCTTTTTTAAGACAGAATACATGAATACATTGGTACAATATATCAAAGATTATGAATTCCTCCCGCCCCCTGAAGCCGGACCGAGCCCAGTATGCAGCATGCATTTCCCCCCTGGGTGGTCACGCTGAGGCGCTGTAACATGAAAGTGGCTGCGAATCAACTCAAAAACCATGACTAGTCTTTTTCAAGGCAGAAAAATTTTTTTAAAATTTATCGGCAAGCAATCAAAAAAAAGCTTTGTTGAGGGGGTTTGGATATGGCCAAGGGAAACCATGGTTGCTCCTAGGTAGCCATGGGCACCCCACAAGGCTATGGAGGGGTCCCTAGGTTTTTTTAAATACCATAAATGATGCAATGTTTAGGGTTGGGTTTAAATCGAGAATATGGTTTGTTATCGACCCCATGAACCATATCCTAGATTATCATTATTTTTGTTCCACACACCGCAAGTGGAACAATCTGGGGAAAAAATGTAGCAGAGGGGATATTATGCAGGTTTCTGCATTGTTGTATATAATGTAAGGGTGGTGAAAAAAACTCCATAAAAATAGTGTCAGTCCTTAAATGAACACGTATTATATGTGAACACTGGGCGAGACGTGGGGGGAGACGTCGGGGGTCACTAGTCCAGCAGATGCAGGAGACGATTTCTGGAATAAAGTCGCAGATAAGTAGTGGGGCATTTTTTTTGGGAACTTTTTAAGCCATAAATTTTTGGAAAAAAAATTTTTTTTACTTTTAAGTTGGCCCCTTTCAGTGGGCATGACACTGGTATATGTGGGGGGGCCCCCGTAACCGGGGTGCAGGATAAACCAACAGAAGTGGACCACTGTTGTGGATATTTCATGTGGCCCAACTTTAAATAACTAGTAGCAGTGTACTAGTGAACTATTTTGTAAAAAGGGGAGAAATGTTTTTTTAGGCAGGCTTTTAATTTTATTGTTACTGATAATATAGTATATTTTTTTATAAAAAGGGGAGTTTATACGTACTTTCTGATAATTATTGTAAACTTATCTAAAATATATTTAGTTGGATTAGGCTAAATGAAATTGCGCTTGGGTTTTAATAAGGGGTTTTTAAGTTTTCAAGGTTCCTTTTGGGAAAAAAATTATTAATTTTTTCATTAACATAAATGAAAAAATATTTCTTTAAATGTACAAAGAAAATTTTAGAAAGGACTTAAATTTTAAACGAGTTCTTTCTAATTGACCAGTTTTACCCATTGGCACGACACACACACAACATAAATAAATATAAAAATATAAATATATATATATATATATATATATATATATATATATATATATATATATATATTTATTTATTAACACGTCGGCCGTTTCCCACCGAGACAGGGTGACCCAAAAAGAAAGAAAAAAATTTATAATTCAACACTTTCATCATTTATACATAATCCCGTCTTTGCAGAGGCGCTCAAATACGACAGTTTAGATGTCACTCCAACAGCCAATATCTCAAACACGCACTCCTTACATTTCTATGGAAAGCCCAAAAACCGTAGTTTATTCTTTTTCCACTGCCTGGGGAATGAGAGAACCTATTTAATTCCCGCAAAGGAAAAGGGGGTCAATATAATCTGACCAGCATTACACACCTCCCCGTTTCATTATAATAAAATTTAAACTCTAAAAACCCCAAGGGTCATACACATACCCAAAAACCCGCTCAAAAATTGTCCCATTGGAAAACGGCTGATAAAATATCAAAAATTTCAGATAGACAAAAGGTGATACAATCTATATATAATAGACAAAAATGAAGCTAATAGATGATTAAATAGATATATAATAGACTAATGCTATAATATATTAAAAAAAAGTAATCAAGGGGGAAATAAGGGGGGAAAAAAAAAATGAAGAGGGGCTCACAATAACCCAACCCCCCCGCACTCCCGGCGGAAATGAGCACGCCAGTGTTTGTCAACACTCGTGAATGTAAACAACCCCTTGGGTAACTACACTAACCATCCAAACCCAAAAAACCCGGGGAGGATCCCCCCCATTCTGTAAGCTCAGCCTCCTCTACCTCAACGCAACGGGAATACTGGGGGGATGGTTATAAAATTACAGTACAGCGAAGTATAAAAATGATTTTCAAGAAAATCAGTTTGAAAATTTATTACCTCAAAGTCCTCCTGATCTTCACCATTCTTCTTTGTATTGGGCTGATGAAGCCACTGTGTGGCGAAACGTTTCCTCAGTAAAGATACCCAAGTGTTGCACATTTTCTAATTTATCAGTATAGATTGTGTATTTGCAGGTCAACTCAAGGTCTTGGACCGATGCAAGGAGAGTAGCTTTTTGGGTTGAGTCACTTAGTAGTGTGACACGGTAACCCGACCTGACCTGTCTTGACCTTATCAATCGTGATTGGCCCCAAATCCAAAATATTTCCTCTATCTTGAATCTGTTTCATCAGTGTTCAGGTATTATTTTTAAAAAGTCATGCGCTAAAAACCCCCGTGGGTCATAGAGCGATGATATTTAAAACCTGATTTTTTTTCCCCCAAAACTCATCATTATCAAGGGAAAAATAGATAAAATATTAAGATTTTTTTTAAAAAATTGAAAAAAGTGGTAAATATAAAAGAAACTAACACATTAATTGCGAGTTTTTTGTAAACCCCTTTAGACTCATCCCCCAGTGCCAGATTGTTGGCACCCCTATTGACACCCTGATGTTAATATATGTTAAGAGATAAAAAAGATGTTAACCTTTAAGTGAGGGAGAGATGTTAATGTGTAAAAGGGGGGGAAAGATGTTAATGTTGAACAGAGACGTGATAATGTAGTTAATTAGAGATAAGCTATTATTGGTCAAAATAACAGATGTTAATGTTAACAGATGTTACCAGACCAGGGAAGTTTTTCGTCTTTTATGTCATATAAATTTTAAACCAGGGGAATGAAACTGAATTATTAAGCACTTAAGTTCTAGAATCCTAGAATGAGTTAAAATTGTCCATACCTGAGCAGATTTCACCTCAGTTTGAGTGTTTTTTGATACACTCTGAGTGCTTTTGATACACTCCAAGGGGCTTTTGGAAAACTCTGAGTGCTATTTGATCACTTGAGGGGCTTTTGATACACTCTGGGGTGCCATTTGGGGCACTCTGAGTGTTTTTTGTCACTCTGAGTGCTATTTGATACACTCTGAGTGTTTTTTGATACACCTGAGTGCTATTTGATAAAACTCTGAGTTATTTGGTACCTCTGAGTGCTATTTGATACACCTGAGTGCTATTTGATACACTCTGAGTGCTATTTGATACACTCTGAGTGCTATTTGATACACTCTGAGTGCTATTTGATACACTCTGAGTGCTAGTTGATACACTCTGTTGGCTTTTAAAATAATATGAAACATAACTTTTCCTTCAAACAAATTGAGGTACCAATCTGCCCGGGGAAGTCCTATCACTCCCCCTTTAATTTAGAAATATATATATATATATATATATATATATATATATATAACAACTTATTTAAATGGATTCCCCCATTGTCACAATTCACCAGGATAGTCCGACTCGGGAGTCGAATATGTTGACCCGATTAAGGATATTTAATACACGTTAATATTCTGCAGGAGCAGCCTTGAGACGGGGTTTTTAAAACCCTTTTCATTGCCAGTATATTGTAGCATTTTAACATCAGTTGTTGCCGGGTCATGACTAGTCTTAAGATCCATATTTTTAACATTTATATAGTTATTGTTGACTAGCCAGTAAAATCGCCGGGGCCCGTTAGGTTAGGGGTTCGTCAGGAAACAGGATTAGTGATTCCTGACGCGGGTCTTTGTCAGATGATGACCAGCCATTGGGGCTTTTTCCTTTTGACCGAGGGGGCCCTTTAGCTGGCTTACCAGTCTACCCCCCTTTAAAAAAAAGTTGGTTTTAAATCCGGCCCATTCATTCAGAGACTCACAGGTAAGTACCCACTAGGGGCGAGTGGGGACAGACGAAAAAACAGCCGGTGAGAGGAAGAACTGCAGTAAAAAGAGAAAGTCAGGGCTAAACCCAACCGTTTGGGGGGAAATCCCTATTTCCAGCCCAGTTCAGTTCAGTTCAGACTCTCAGGTAAGGACCCAATTTGGGGCCAGCCCATGTTAGAAAACAAACTTTAGACATTTATTATTTTGATTTCATAAGTTTATAGTCATTTTATGTAATTTCTAGATTTTTTAAAGTATCTAGAGGACGAGTTTCTTAAAATTTTTAAATGTAATTTTTTTCTGACAAAAATAATTTTTATGAGTAACATTAACTAAAAGTAGCTAAAGAATGTTCTCGTTATTATACATCAGTAGTTGTATGTCGCGTGAGACCCAGAACTTGTTAGAGGTACGGGAACATTCGCCAGGGCACCTGTTAAAAGGCTGTAACATTCGCCAGGACACTTGTTAGAGGTGGCGCTGCTGGATGTTAGAAGGTAGCAACAGCTGGTGTGGTGTAGCCCAGAGCGTGTTAGAAGATGAGTGTACTAGAGCAGTGAGGAGCGTTGTTAGGAGAGCCAGCCTTGCAGTGGCCCTGACTGACGGGTCGACCCCCCGGGTTTCAGATCTTGAAGTGACACATTTGCAAGCAATAAACATTCAACATGTTAGTATTGTTAAATGTTACCTTAAAAAAAAATAACTCAAAGTAACCAAATAGGCGAATAACTAAGATTAAGAGTTAAATTCTAAGTTACGTTTGTATGTTTTTTTGGGGGAACCCAAAAAAATTTTTCACTGCATAACTCACTTATTAGTCATTAGGGAAATGTTAAACCCGTTAGGGGCAGAGGCCCCCGGGGAAATGACAGGTAATTAAAACTTTGATGCAAAAAAGGAAAGGGGTAGCTTCGGGCCCCTTTGGGTCAAGAACTCTTCACATAGTATCAAAAAATGTTTTTCCCCCAAAAAAAAATTAACCTACTTTAATATTAGTCGTGTTAAAGAAGGTTAATTACAAAATTTAACTGTAATTCCCAAATAACTTTATGCCTCATAAAAAAATAGGTTAGGTAAAATTTCATATGACTCGCAGCTGGGCTTTTTTGGGCATCTGGGCCGGGGGGCCTTCAGCTGGCTTCCCGACAAATATGGTTATGATTATAAGCATTTCCAATTTTTTCCCTTTTTTAAAATATATATATATATATATATATATATATATATATATATATATATATATATATATAAACACTGATCTCTGGCCACGGAGACTGACCCTACGAACCTTGTGACAGGGAAAGCAGTGTTTACCGACCGTACCACACTGGGCCAATACCTTTGGGATCCCGCTCACGCTAAGTTATCCAAGGCACCCAGCTTTTTGGCAGGTGGCTTACAGCTTTTTATCTCATCCCCCCCCTGCATCGAAAAACTAGAGATTTTTTCAATGCTAGGGAATTTTGCAAAAGCAGGCGAAAATTAAAAAACTGATCTTTTGGGCCCAGGAGACTCGACCACGTTCCGTCACAAGGTTCGTAGGGTCAGTCTCCTCGGGCCAAAATCATGTTTGTGAATTTTCGCCCGCCCTTAACCCAATTTTTATATATATATATATATATATATATATATATATATATATATATATATATATATATATATATATATATATATATATATATAAAACGTTAAATTACAAAAATGAAGTTTTTTAAATTTTTAAAGGGTGGAGGGTAAGCCAGCAAAAAAGGCCTCGGGCACATGACCAAAAGCTCCAGCTGTGGGTCAGCATATGACCCGCGTGTTTCCGACCAATCTTTCCTAACCTACAAAAGGTAATTAACATTAGGTTTATCCTCCCGACGACTCTTTTCTGAAAAAAATATTTTCTATTGTTAGTAATTGTTGCCGCTGGTGTTAAATATTTGTTAGTATCCAAATTGTTGCCTGCGAAAAAAAATAAAGCAGTTAATTAGCATAATAATAATAATTAAGGTTAGTATGGGGTTAATAAGTAAGTTTAATTTACTGTTAATGAACTTTTGCGTAAGAACAGGGATAATTACCTTAAATGACGTTGAATTTGTCAATTGGAAAAATAAATTGGATGAGTGAACCTAGATGTTAATAACCCAGGATAACTCAAGTAATCTAAGCTGTGTGGCTTATCTCTGGGGTTTTGGTCTTAAGTCCTCCCCCAGGATGCCACCCAAACCTCAGATCTTTGGTATTTATTTATCAAAAGGGGAGGAAGCCAAGAGTGGAAGGGAAAAAAAATGGGAAGTGAAGATAGAGAAGAAAACGGGAAGTAAACCAGATAGAGAACATGGGAAATGAGCGAGATAAAAGGAAAACGAGAATTGCCTAGCTAGAGAAGAAAAAAAGGAAGTGCACTAGAAATAGAGGGGAAAAAAGGAAGCTAAAGGGCACAGAAGAAAAAAAGGAAGTGAGTAGAGGGTATGATAAGAAAATGGGAAGTGGGAATATTAATTTTATAGGTAAGCCGCAAGGCAAAAAAGGGGAAAGGAGGACCCCACTACCTTCCTGGGTTTAAATGACTGGCAGGCCATAGGCAGGTAGGACATAAGCAGGTGGGGGCTACATAGGCAGGTGGGTCATACATAGGGAGGTGGGTCATACATAGGCAGGTGGATCATAAAATAGGCAGGTGGGTCATTTCATCCAGCTGTTCTCACATAGGCAGTAAATACACTAGGAAGTGAGTGGATGAGAGCATCACTTTGAGTGTAAATAAAGGTGTAGAAATAAGAGAATGATGGAAACTAAATAATATGTGGACGAGACCAAGAACACAAGAGGTTAAGAGACATCAGAGGAATGGGTTCAAGTGGGAAGAGAACAAACAAAAAAAGGACTGGGAAAGGGCGTAATCCCCCCAAAACAAGTGATTTTTACATGGGAATAAAATAGTGTATTTTGTTGTGTATATTATAGATTACCAAAAGTGTAATGCAGCTGAGACAACAGTATCAGCCAGCTGAAGGCAAACCTCTTATTAACCCTCAAAAATTACCTCGTCTGCAGGCATCAACACGTACTGTACGTGAATCCAGAGGTACGTGTTGCAATATTGAAACCCGTGATTTTTTGGGTATAAACACATCAACAGAAAATTGGGAAGGATTTTATTCTATCTCAGTTGAAGAGGTTTTAATAAATTTCATCTCATGGGATAAGATGAAGGGGGAAAATTTATTTTTTTTAAATAGAAAAAGGGGCACCATTAACCTCCCGGGAAGACTTCTGCTTATCCCAGGGGACAGAACTTCACCCACAGGATGCCCCGGCCACGAAGCTTTGAAACAATACAAAAAAAACGAAAATAGGATAAAATAAGCGCAAATAAATATATGTTAGAACACAAACAGTGCAAAGAAAAAAAATTGTTTGGATTTAGCGGGGTTTAGGATACTGGACAATTTTTTTTTAAACCATTTAGCCTAAACCTCCAAAATTATTGGAGGTTATAATTAATTTTTAAAGGTGGAGGAGTAAGCCAGGAAAATCGATCAAAGACCAAAAACTACAGTTGAATTTGCCAGGGGGGTATGAGTATGTTTAAAGGGACTGTTACTGAACCCAAAAAGTTTACTCAAGACTGGCAATCTCAACTCCACTCTTTTGCTGCTTCAATATACAGGTGTCAACAGTTGAACAATAATCTCCGTATCTTTTATGTGGCCAAACTAGCGAATTTAAAAGAGACTCCGTGATATTCTCTAATTATATTCTTCATAATGTGATGATATGTGGGTGGGCAAGAGAGAAGCAGCCTTCCAGCATGATAGGGGGACGGGGGTTGAACCAGCCTTCCAGCAAAAAGGAGGACAGGGTGTTTAGCCAGTATAGCAGCATGATAGGAGGACAGGGTGTTGAACCAGTCTACCAGCATGATAAGAGGACAGGGGGTTGGGAAACCCGTCTACCAGCATGATAGGGGGACAGGGTGTTGAACCAGATAGCAGCATGATAGGACAGGGTGTTGGGAAACCCGTCTACCAGCATGATAGGAGGACAGGGTTTGGAACCACCACCAGCATGATAGAGGACAGGGTGTTGAACCAGTCTACCAGCATGATAGGAGGACAGGGTGTTGAACCCGTCACCAGCATGATAGGACAGGGTGTTGAACCAGTCTACCAGCATGATAGGAGGACAGGGTGTTGAACCAGTCTACCAGCATGATAGGACAGGGTGTTTAACCAGTCTACCAGCATGATATGAGGACAGGGTGGGGAACCAGTCTACCAGCATGATTGAGGACAGGGTGTTGAACCAGTCTAACAGCATGATGGGAGGACAGGGTGTTGAACCAGTCTACCAGCATGATAGGAGGACGGGGTTTTGGGAACCCAGTAAACCCAAACATGATAGGAGGATAGGGTGTTGTACCAGTCTACCAGCATGATGGGAGTACTGGGTTTTTTAACCCCAGTTTACCAGCAGGGATAGGAGGACAGGGTGTTGAACCAGTCTACCAGCATGATGGGAGGATAGGGTGTTGAACCAGTCTACCAGCATGTTTGAGGACAGGGTGTTGAACCAGTTAACAGCATGATAGGAGGACAGGGTGTTGAACCAGTCTACCAGCATGATGGGAGGACAGGGTGTTGAACCAGTCTACCAGCATGATAGGACAGGGTTTTGGGAACCAGCCTACCAGCATGATAGAGGACAGGGTATTAAACCCAGTCTACCAGCATGATAGAGGACGGGGTGTTGAACCAGTCTACCAGCATGATAGAGGACAGGGGGTGGAACCAGTCTACCAGCATGATAGGAGGACAGGGTGTTGAACCAGTCTACCAGCATGATGGGAGGACAGGGTTTTGGGAACCAGCCTACCAGCATGATAGAGGACAGGGTATTGAACCAGCCTACCAGCATAATAGCAGGACGGAAGGTTGAACCAGCCGCCCAGTATGATAGGGGGGGAAAATTTCCATTATCTACCCTAGCTAACTCACCTCTCTTCTGCTTGGGTTCGCTGAAGGAGAGCTGTGTAAGATGGGCCCCCTGCAGCGGCAGGATATCTGCCGGGGTAGCCCCCCCTCCCCCCGGCGTTCCTCCAGAGCCGCCCCCTCCATCTTCCCCCGGGAATTACACGATCTAAAGGGGGTCGTTCCTCCGACGACAGGACGGAACGATCGCAAGATCTCTGTAAGTTCTTGTTGCTATCTTTTTGCCTGTTGCAAGAAAAAAAAAAAACCAGATTCATTTTGCAGCATTTCAACATCGTTAAGAGAATTAGCATTGTGTTACCTAGCTTACTCTAACCAAAGATATCCAAAAATAGGCTAACTTACCCCTAACCTCACTAATGTTCTTTTTTTTGCAATGTTCCTCTCCACTGTTCTTTGCAATGTTCCTTTCCACTGTTCTTTGCACTGTTTCTATCGAGTGTTGTACATTTACAATATTCTTATTAATATTCTCTGCTTATCTAGTTCTGCCATTGTTCTGTTACCAGTATATCTACTGTAGAAGGCTACAGTATTTATCTGTTGCTGTGGAAATTAAACTTGATAATCCTGGGTCTTGGGTTGTGTTTTACTCACCTAGTTGTGGTTCGGGGTGGGTTTTCCCATAGCTCATGGCCCCTGTGTGTGTGTGTGTTTGGAGGGGGGGGGTAATGCTTTTTTTAGTGACCGAAGACAATCTTGCATGTGGTTTAAGTAAGACCGTCTTATTGTCTGGAATTTTTCCCCCGGGTCATTAATTCCTTGTGCATGCCCTTTAAAAAACTCTTAAAAAAATTAAAAAAAAAATTTTCTTTGTGTTTTGACAACAACATGGCCAAAATCTTCAATGTTGCAACAACGGGACAGTGTGACTGTTAACCCTTTCCTTCCCATGTTAATGTTAACAACACTGGGCCCTTTAACAGAGACAATTTGCAATTTTAATAATTTTTTCCCGCATTCAGTGACCTAAATTTAGCAAACAATTGCTAGTTTTCCCTTTTATGATGGCCCAGCCTCAATTAAAAATATATATAAATGTAAGACACATGTGCAACAGCTGGGTATTTTTTAAGCCTACACGGTAGGCTTCTTCAGTCAAATATAGGAGAGTGTATTGTGGGCAGCAGGAGTAGTGGCGAGGTAAAGAGGGATGTAATCAGTCGCTCGCCCTTTGGAGAAATAGTTTGGGGGGTCAGTCCTTCAGTCTGGAGGAGGGAGGAAGGGGGTGGAAAAGGAAGGAAGGAAGGAAGGAAGGGGATATAGGAATTACCCGAGTCGTTGACTTTATTGAGATACTCGAAGCTGCAACTCAATGCGGGGGGGTGTGTGTGTGTGTGTGTTTTTACTCACCTAATTGTGGTTGTGGGGGTCGTTTCAAGCCCCTGGCCTATGTGTATGTGTGTGTGAGCAATTGCAAATTACGATTATTAAAAATATTGAAAATTAATAAACTGGAAGAACTTGGCTTGTAAAATATAATTTCACAAGTTTTAAGTTCCTTCAACTAAATTGAGTCCAAAGTTAATTGATTCTGAAATTGATTCCATACATGATAGTTGTCCATTTCCCCCGCTATAAATGGGGCACCGACCTGCCGGGGCCCAGGGGGAAATAACATTAGAAACTTGAGGTTCCAATAATGTTGCTGATCTTTCGTTAACCATAATTAGAATAAAAAAATTACATTAAATAATGATCCTTACTGCTTGGGTTATCCAGGGTTACTAACCCTATAGGGTTTATCTTTCTTCATAACATCTTTCCCTCCTCCTCCTCGTGAATAAAAAAAACCATCGCCATTGAGTACAAATAAAAAAAAACAGAAGCACCACAAGAAGACTACTTCGACGTCTCACTCCCACAACATCGAAGTCCTCCTTGAACTCTCCTAAATAACCCTCTTACCTGCCTCCAGATCGCTTTAAAAACACCTAACCCCTCTTTCAGATAATTGCTGTAATACCCAAAGTTAAATAAGCAAAAGGGGTGGGGGGTATTTCCAATTTTCTGACGAATGAGATGAGATAAAGATAGTGATAATGAAGGGGAAAGGGGAATTGAAGGAACAGAGGATGAACTATGAAGAGAAATGAGAATCATAGGGTAGGAGTAGTAGTGGTAGGAGAAGTAGTGGTAGGGTAGTAGTGGTAGGGGGGGTTTGGGTAGTGGTAGGAGAAGTAGTGGTAGGAGTAGTAGTGGTGGTAGTAGTAGTAGCAGTAGTATTTAGCAGTAGTAGGGGGGGGGAAGAAATATGGTGGGAGTAGTAGTGGTAGCAGTAGTATTTGGTGGGGCGGGTAGTAGTGGTGGGAGAGAGTGGTAGCAGGAGTGGTAGTAGTGAGTGGAGGGAGAGTGGAGGAGAGAGTGGAAAAAGAGGGAGCAGAGAGTGGAGCAGAGAGGGAGGAGGGGTGGAGAGAGAGTGGAGCAGGGGAGTGGAACAGAGTAGTGGAGCATAGTAGTGGAAACAGAAATAGTGGAAACAGTAGTAGTGGTAGCAGTAGTAGTGGTAGCAGTAGTAGTGGTAGCAGTAGTAGTGGTAGCAGTAGTAGTGGTAGCAGTAGTAGTGGAAAAAAGGTAGTAGTGGTAGTAGTAGTATTTAGCAGTAGTAGTGGAGCAGTAGTAGTGGTAGCAGAGCAGAAACCCAATAAAAAAAGCAAAAAGAAACAACAGCAGTAAAAAAGCAGAAGCAGCAGACTGAGCTGATGCAAAAAAATCACTTGACAAAAGCAGTGAATTGACGCGGGAAAAACCCCTCCAGCACACCTGGCCGACATACCTGACGCAGGTATCCCTCCAGCACACCTACCCAAACATACCTGAGCTTGCAACAGCGTCAGCTCCCGCAGCTCCCCCTTTTGCCTAACCAGCAACTAAAACAGAATCTAAGAAGACGGCTAAGTAATGAAGTTATGAAGGCTCTAACCCCAGCACCCAAACAGTGCTCTTACCCCAGCAGCCATACAGTGCTCTAACCCCAGCAGCCATACAGTGCCCCTAACCCCAGAACCCAAACAGTGCTCAAACCCCAAAATTACAGTGCTCTAACCCCAGCACCCAACAGTGCTCAACCCCCAGCCATACAGTGCCCCTAACTCCAGAAGCCATACAATGCTCTCCCCAACAGCCATACAGTGCTCTAACCCCAGCAGCCATACAGTGCTCTAACCCCCAGAAACCATACAGTGCCCCTCTCCAGCCATACAGTGTTCTAACTCCAGAAACCAAACTGTGCTCTAACTCCAGCAGCCAAAAAACGTAATATTTTAACGTTAATATTTTTAACGTTTCTCACGTCATTTTTGGGCCGGGGAAGATTAGGGGGGAAAAAGGCGAGCACTGGCACTCTCTGAGGGGCCCAGGGGGGCACTTCCCCCACTCACCGGCCCGGACACATCAATCTTTCCCGTCCTCTAATGATCGACCCTGTTACCAGGCATTATCCCAGGAAGGGAATTTGTTGCAGAGGACCTGGTAAACTATTTACACCCTAGGGGGGGGGTCTTTTATGCGAGCAAACGGGGCAAAGGGCTGACGTACTGACGCCCAACGAGGCCGTTCAAATTTTGCGGGTTTAGCGTTTGTTTTGTGGGGGATGAGGATAAAAAATAATAATAATAATGATAATGATAATAATAATGATAACAATAGTTTAATAATAATAATAATAATAATAATAATAATTAATAATAATGACAACAACAACAACAACAATAATAATATAATAATAATAATAATTAATAATAATAAAAAAATATTAATTAATAATAATAATAATAATCTTTGTTAGTGTTGTTAAGTCTGTTAAGGTGATGGTGGAAATCAGTTCTCAGCCCCTGAGATGTGAGACTGCTTCCTCTCCTAAATTACCCGGGGAAAGTTTAAAAATCTCTTGAACTGTACTCCTTGGAAAGTGGGGAAAAATCATTAAATTTCACCTGGAAATTAAGGGTTGGCCCCTTTTTCACCCGAAATCATTCCCCACGGAAGCAAGAAGCTATGCAGATGGTTTAAATTCCCCCCCCCTTTAACACCTGCAACACAGGTGCTAATCAACACCTGCAACACAGGTGCTTTTCAACACCCGCAACACAGGTGTTAATCAACTCACACTTCAAACCTGGGAAAAAGGAATTGTTTGGCCATGAAATTTGGGACGTTCCCCCGGCTGAATTATGTAACACAGGTGACTAGAGCCAGCATGATTTCATTTTGTCTTCTGGGTTTTCCGGTTTTATCAAAAATCTGTTGGTTTGACCTCTCTCTCTGTCTCTATATCTCTGTCTGTCTGTTTTCTCTTTCTCTCTCCCCTCTCTCTCTCCCTCCCCTCTCTCTCTCTCTCTCTCTCTCTCTCTCTCTCTCTCTCTCTCTCTCTCTCTCTCTCTCCTCCTCTTTTCTTCTCTTCTCTTCCCCGCCCCTGGTTTCCCCCCTGGCTTCCCGCCCCGGCTTTACCCCTGGCTTTTTCCCCCCTGGCTTTCCCTGGCTTTCTGCCCCACCAAACCCCGGGTTTTCCCAAAACCCCCGAATTTTGAAACCCCCTGGCCCTACCCTGACCTTTTAACCCCTGGCTTCCTGACCCCTTACTTTTTGGCCCCCGGCTTCCCGGCCCCCACTTTGTGATCCCCCGGCTTCCTGACCCCCGACTTTGGATCCCCCGGCTTCCCGACCCCCACTTTTTTGGGGTCCCCCGGCTTCCTGACCCCCGACTTTGGATCCCCCGGCTTCCTGACCCCCGACTTTTGATCCCTTGGCTTCCCGACCCCCGACTTTGGATCCCCCGGCTTCCCGGCCCACTTTTCCCCCCCGGGACCCTTTCCCCCCCTCCTCCCTCCCCTCCCTCTCACCCCCCCTCGTCCTCCCCCCCAGCTGACCTTTATGTTTGAGGAGGGGGGAGGAGGAGGAGGGGGGAGGGGGGTACCCGAGCTTTATCAAGCTATGTTTGTGGTCTTGGTAGAGCTTTATCAAGCCATATTTGTGGTCTTGGAGAGCCCTTTTTCAAGCTATGTTTGTGGTCTTGGTAGAGCTTTATCCCAAACTATGTTTTGGTCTTGGTAGAGCTTTACGCTATGTTTGTGGTCTTGGGAATTTTTTTCCCAAACTATGTTTGTGGTCTTGGTGACTTTTTCAAGCTATGTTTCGATCCGTGTAGAATGTCTTCTTCATTCTGTTTAGAACTTTTTCACAACACAAGAGCATAAAATGGAGGAACACTGCAGGAGGCCTACTGGCCCAAACAAGGCAGCCATAACACTGCGGGGGGGCCTCTGGCCCAAACAAGGCGGGCCCTGAACACTGCAGGAGGCCTACTGGATACAAGGCGGGCCCTGTATTTATGAATATTATTTAAATGTTTTACAATACCGACAAGTTGATAAGACATATGTGCATCAGTCAGATATCTTTATTCCGAAACATTTCACCTACACAGTAGGCTTCTTCAGTCAGTACAGAGGAGGCAGCAGAAGCAGTAGAGATGTAAACACGCTGTAAAACAGTCCCTTACCTTTGATGACGTAGTATTTGTCCAATCTTTTCCCCAAAACATTTTTACTCTTATATTTGTCCAGATCTTTTTTTAAGTAATGAAGGTTTTAGCCTTTATTCCCCTTTGGGGAACTTTTTTGGGAAGGTGTTGGACAGATGTGTGGGGGGCCGATAAGGACTTGTGAAATGGGCCCTCCCCCCACTCACGTGCCGGGGTGAGGGGCACGTCCCCATTCACGTGTACTGGGTGAGGTGCACGCCCTTCCCTCACGTGCACGGGGGGAGGGGCACGCCCCACCACGTGCACGGGGTGAGGTGCACGCCCCCCCCACGGGACGGGGGGAGGGGCACGCCCCCACTCACGTGCACGGGTGAGGTGCACCCTCCCGTATATTCTTGCCCCTTTTGACTTAAATTACCAAGACCCCGATCGCCGTCCCTAACACTGAAATAAGATCGTCATCTTAGAGGTCCTCCCGACGGGGGCATCTTGAATTAAGACCCGTGTCAGGATACACTTCCTGAAGAAGCAATCAATTCACTTTTATGTATCTGCTGAAGAGGATCCCGGGAAAGGGGGTCGAAATATACAGACCAATTAATCTCCCGAGTTTCTGTGTCTTTTGAGCTATTTTACGTTGTTATGGTGTCTGTGGCAGCCTATCGTAGCTGGTGTTTTAGCCGGGTCATACCCCTTTGGGATTATCACCCCCTCAAGGTGTCCCCGCAATCTCTATCTCTATTACACTCTATTACTTTTCGTGGCGTACTTGTTAAGGATATTGGCCCTGGTTTGGACAGTGTTCAGTAATGACAGGTGTGGGGAATGAGGGATGACAGGTGTGGGGAATGAGGGGGTGAAGGTGTGTGTGTGGGAAAAAATAATTGGAAGAGTGTTTGTCCAGGACACGAAAAAATAAGGCAAATAAAAGGGCAGACGAACGTATGCGTTTGATTCGTGTGAGTGTTTTGTGTTGATTGTTTTGTGTTGATTGTTTTGTGTTTATTGTTTTTTTGTTGATTGTTTTGTGTTGATTGTTTTGTGTTGATTGTTTTTTGTTGATTGTTTTGTGTTGATTGTTTTGTGTTGATTGTTTTGTGTTGATTGTTTTTTGTTGATTGTTTTGTGTTGATTGTTTTTTTGTTGATTGTTTTGTGTTGATTGTTTTGTGTTGATTGTTTTGTGTTGATTGTTTTGTGTTGATTTTTTTTTGATTGTTTTGTGTTGATTGTTTTGTGTTGGTTTTTTTGTGTTGATTGTTCCCTTGTTTAGGAATTGTATTTTATTTGATGGGGGAAAATTTTTCTTCTTCTTCTTTCTCTTTTTTTTTATTTCTTTTTTCCCTTTTTCCCCTTTTTTTTCTTCTTTTTCATTTTTTTCATCCCGGGTTTTTTATCCATTTTTTCACTTTGGCTTTTTACCTTTCTTTGCACCTACTTCCGTCCCCCAGTGCCGTCCCAAAATTATTGTTGTCTGGGTCAACCGAGTTTTTAAGTCTCCTTCCCTTTCTAAACACGCTTACAAAACACTGTTGGATGTCCAAGCCCCCAGCACTCAAAAACCCTTTTTTATCCCCCCCGTCCATTCTTTGCAACTTCTCTTCTGGTCACAGTGGTGGCCTATGCTAACGTTCCATGGGTATAAAATACCTGGGTTTGGGTGAATCTTATTGTAGCTCCTGGCCTGGGGGCTGGGGAGTCTGTCTGGAGTTTTATGACTTGACCGCGGGTTCTATCCCCGCCCGTGGTATTTTTTTTACAACGTGTCATTACGATTTTGTGAGTCATGATTGACTTGCTTGGAATCAGTATTGATTTCCCAAAAAATTTACTGGCAACTTGGGTTGACTTTTTTTGCAACTACAGAGTTTGCAGCCTATCCAAAAATCCTCTCCTCTCCCCAGTTTCTAAACCGGGGGTTTTTTTGGGGTCCCTCGGAGATGTAAAACCCTTTCATTCCATGATTTGTAAGTTTTTTTTTTCCTTGTGTGTGTGTGTGTGTGTGTGTGTGTGTGTAAGTTTATTTAGTCAGAGGTACATAAGTACAATTTTCCATACATAGGGAAACAACCCAGGATAACCCCGAAAAAACAGAAAATTACTTTACATCCATTGAGACGAACAGAAAAATCACAATACCTTAAGGGGAAAAATACAGAGATAACCCACACATAGGACAGAGAAAGGACGACGTTTTGGTCCAAACCGGGCCCAAACGCCCGGTTTTTGCTTCTAAGTGCGGGTTATTTTTATTTTTATTTCCCGTGGTTTCAAAAAGGCCCCAAATTTGGAAGGAGAGTTAAAAGGGACCTCCTGGTTTTGGAAAATAGAGTTAAAAGGGACCTCCTGGTTTGGAAGGAGAGTTAAGGCACCTCCTGGTTTGGAAATAGAGTTAAGAGCACCACCGTTTGGAAATAGAGTTAAAAGGGACCTCCTGGTTTGGAAAGGGGAGTTAAGGCCCCCCTGGTTTGGGTAAAAGTTAAGGCACCTCCTGGTTAATGTAAGTAGAGTTAAGGCACCTCCTGGTTAATTTGGGAAGGGAGTTAAGGCACCCCCCTGGTTTGGAAAGGGGGTTAAGGCACCTCCGGGTTTTGGTTAGAGTTAAGGCAATACCCTTTTTAAAAAAGAGTTAAGAGCACCTCCTGGTTAATTAAAATAGAGGGTTTAAAAGGGACCTCCTGGTTTGGAAAGGGGGTTAAAAGGGACCCCCCTGGTTAATGTAAGTAGAGTTAAAAGGGACCTCCTGGTTTGGAAGGGAGTTAAGGCACCTCCTGGTTTGGAAGGGAGTTAAGGCACCTCCTTGGGTTTGGAAGGAGAGTTAAAAACCCCCTGGTTAATGAAGTAGAGTTGAGCACCTCCTGGTTTGGAAAGGGGGTTAAGGCACCCCCGGTTTGGGGAGGTTAAGGCACCTCCGGGTTTGTAAGGAGGTTAAAAGGGACCCGGTTAATGTAAGTAGAGTTAAGGCACCTCCTGGTTTGGAAAGGGGGTTAAAAGGGACCTCCTGGTTTGGAAGGGAGTTAAGGGCACCTTTGGTTAATGGAAGGAGGTTAAAAGGGACCTTCCTGGTTTGTGGGGGAGTTAAGGCACCTCCTGGTTTGTGGGAGAGTTAAAAGCCCCCCGGGTTTGGAAGGAGGAAAAAGCAACCTTCCTGGTTAAGTAAGTAGAGTTAAGAGCACCTCCTGGTTTGGAAAGGGGAGTTAAGGCACCTCCTGGTTAATGGAAGGAGAGTTAAGGCACCTCCTGGTTTGGAAGGGGGAGTTAAAAGGGACCTCCTGGTTAAAAGTAAGAGCTCCCCCCAGGACTGAAGGGGTCGTGGTCGTAGAGGCTAGAGAGTCGAGGTCGTCATCAAGGTAGCGTCTGCCGGGGTGGTGCCTGAGGGGGGTGTTGCTGGCCCTGGTAGCGGCGGGCTTTTCCCACCCGGTCTCCATACCCGGGGACGTCTGGACCTGGACCACAAGGACCGGGGGAGACCAAAACCAGGAACCATGTTAGTAACAGCTGCTGCCCTAGCTGTTGCTGCTGCTGCTGTCTGCGACACACCATAACCTGGGAAAGACAGCTAAGGGGGACATAGCTAGGAGACGCTGAGGTGGGTACTGCTAGGAGACAGCTGAGGTGGGTGTAAAGCGGGGAGACAGCTGAGGTGGATGTCATGCTGGAGACATTGAGGTGGATGTCATGCTAGGAGACAGTTGAGGTGGATGTCAAGCTGGGGAGACAGCTGAGGTGGATGTCATAGCTGGAGACAGCTGGGTGGGTGTCATAACTAGGAGACAACTGAGGTGGATGTCATGCTGGGAGACGCTGAGGTGGGTGACGTGGGAGAACAGCTGAGGTGGGTGTCATAGCTAGGAGACAGCTGGGTGGGTGACGTAGCTAGGATACAGCTGAGGTTGGTGACGTAGCAGGAAAAGCTGAGGTGGATGACAGCTGGGATCAGCTGAGGTTGGTGACAGCTGGAGACAGCGAGGTGGGTGACGTAGCTGGGAGACAGCTGAGGTGGGTGACGAGTGAAACAGCTGAGGTGGATGACGTGATAGGAGACGGGGGGGTGAAACTGGTATGGAATACCGTCAAGCACAGGCGAAACTCTCTGAACAGTTCGAAACACTGTGGGCACGTTTCGCTACGAGGGCCCCCATCGCCCTAAACCAGAGAACCCAAACACGAGCGTGAAAATGGGTTGAGACAATTTTTTTGCCAGTCCCCCCAGTCTTGGGTTGGGGGACTGATTACCTCATTTTTTGTAAAAGTTCTACAGTCTTTCCATTAGAGGAAGAGAGGAAGGAAGGGAGATACGAAACTTGCAATACAATCCTGTGGAAATGAGGATGTATTTGGGGGGTTGTCAGAAAAGGAAGGAAGTGGTGAAGTATATTAGTGTTTTATAGATGTCAGGGCTGTGGTGCATATTACTCGCTCTGTGATATGAATGACTGCCCCACGGGGACCGCCCCCCCCTTTCTTTTCCCTTCTCTCTCTCTCTCTCTCTCTCTCTCTCTCTCTCTCTCTCTCTTTCCCCCCCCCCCCCACCCCTTACTACTTTTTTTGTCAGTATTACTGGAGCTGTGAATCGACCCTTCAACAACAAATAGGCAGTACACCACAGAAGATTATGAAGATTAGGGGGGTCAAAAGCCCGGAAACTGAGTATGCTGGGGGGGACATATGTTGAAAACCCCTCAAGGCAAAGGACTTGAAGCACGTCAGTATGTTCCAGAGACTTACATCAGCCAAAAATTTCAGTTTGGCAATTCTGACAATCTTTCAGGAATTTCATTAAAGGGCCCCCTCACGGCCTTGTATACGAAAATGGGCCTTTTTGAAGTATTTAGCGCCAGTATGGGAAACCCCTTTTCTAATAAAAAATATTTAAAAAAAAGGAAACTGCAGAGGTATGCAACAAGACTAGTCCCAGGCTGGTGGAATGAGGGAGACTATGGGGGTTTAAACCCCCTGAAACTCCAACACTGCAGCTTAGAAACAACATTCTGTTTTTAAATACCAACACTGCAGCCCGAACCACCAACATTACTGTTTAACTACCAACACTGCAGCAGACACTAAAAAAATTCTGTTGTAACTACCAAACTGCAGCCCAGACACCACCAACATTCTGTTCTAAATACCAACACGGCCTAGACACCAAACAACTTTGTAACCCCACTAAGTACCTTCACACCTTCTTCCTATCATTTCCCCCAGATATTATACCACCTTATGTACGTGTCCCTTTTTTACTTTTCATAGCCCTTTACAACCAAGTAATTAAATAGAAAGAGGCCGTGTCAGGGGGACTGGGCAAGACTAGTCCTAAGGTTATTTTTTACCTCCCAGGCCGTTTAAGGCTGACATTCTTTTGGGGTTTTTTTATGGAATAATCGACTGGATAAATAACGTCATTAGCCTAATCTCATTGTAAATCCTCTTACAGACCTTACACCTTCATTGTGTTCACACTTTAATCTAGCCCACTCCTCTCCCCGTGACTTGTGGCAGACTCTCTGGTTTTTTTTCCCTTTGGGTTTAGGAAGGGAAGGTTTATTAATCTTTGGTCATTCATGCGTGCCTTCATTCATGAAGGAATGGACCCCGGTTTCATTCATGGAGGAGCACCTACGGGTTTATTCACGAATTTTTTTCCCTCAAGCAGAACCGTCTGTTTACCGGGCTGTTTTCAAGGTTTCAATCCTGTCGACTAGACAGAGTCATTCATTCCCCCTACACTAGCGTTAAAAAAAACTTTAATAGCTGAAAGAGGGGATTAAAATAATTTCAATGTGTTATATATACACTGTATACGCTGATAAATCCCCCTCTTTGTATACTCTGCAGAGACTTACACTTGGTTTGTCCTCTCACCCCGACGAGACTTACACCTGGTGTTGTCCTTTCACCCCGACATAGACTTCACCTGGTGTTGTCCTTTTACCCTGACAGAGACTTACACCTGGTTTGTCCTTTTACCCTGACGAGACTTTAACCCGGTTTGTCCTTTCACCCGACAGGCCCCCGGTTTTTTTTTTCACCCCGACAGAGACTTCACCTGGTTTGTCCCACCCTGACAAGATTCACCTTGTTGTCCTTTCACCCGACAGAGACTTACACCTGGTGTTGTCTTTCACCCGGAGACTTACACCTGGTGTTGTCCCTCACCCTGACAGAGACTTCCCCGGTGTTGTCTTCTCACCCTGACATAGACTTCACTTGGTGTTGTCCCTCACCCTGACATAGACTTCACTTGGTGTTGTCCTCTCACCCTGACAGAGACACACCTGGTGTTGTCCTCTCACCCTGACAAAACTTACACCTGGTTTGTCCTCTCACCCTGACAAAACTTTTCACCTTTTTGTCCTCTCACCCTGACAGGACACACCTGGTTTGTCCCTCACCCCGACGAGACTTAAACCTTTTTGTCCTCTCACCCTGACATGACTTCACCTGGTGTTGTCCTCACCCGCAAGACTTACACCTGGTGTTGTCCTCTCACCCTGACATAGACTTCCCCGGTTTTGTCCTCTCACCCTGACAAGACTTACACCTGGTTTGTCCCTCACCCTGACAGAGACTTACACCTGGGTTTTCTTTCACCCCGACAAGACCACCTGGTTTTGTCCCCCCACCCCGACAGAGACTTTCACCTGGTTTTTTCCTCTCCCCTGACATAGACCACCCTTTTTTCCTCTCACCCTGACAGGGCACACCTGGTGTTGTCCTCTCACCCTGACAGGCCACCCGGGGTTGTCCTCTCACCCCGACGAGACTTACACCTGGTTTTGTCCTCTCACCCTGACAGAGACCCACACCTGGTGTTGTCCTCTCACCCGACAGAGACTTACACCTGGTGTTGTCCTCTCCCCGACAGAAAG